>CAUYRT010033143.1:0-55355 GCA_963574885.1 Lepilemur ruficaudatus
CGTCTCTACTACAAATAGAAAGAAATTAATTGGCCAACTAAAAATATATAGAAAAAATTAGCCAGGCATGGTGGCACACGCCTATAGTCCCAGCTACTCGGGAGGCTGAGGCAGGAGGATGGCTTGAGCCCAGGAGTTTGAGGTTGCTGTGAGCTAGGCTGATGCCATGGCACTCTAGCCCAGTCAACAAAGTGAGACTCTGTCTCAAAAAAAAAATGGATTTTGGATGGCCACCTTAAAACTAAGAGCTGCCTCCCAATTGCAGTGGCCCTGTTTGTATTTACCTGTAGCTTTGGCTACTTTAATTATTCAGAGCTAATGGGGGCTGGGGGTGGGCAGAGATAGACCCAACCTGATACCTAAATGATCCACTCACACCACATGAAAAGCATTGACCCCAAGATGCACTGTGAGAAGGGAAGCTGTGTAGGGGTCCAAGCAGTGGAAAAGCGGGGGAGAAGTGAACGACCCGCCTGGCACACACCAGCACAGCATGCCAGGGAGAACCCTGTGCTATGGCTGCTGGGACTCATTCCTGGTAGGAAGTGTGACTTAGATACAGTAAGAAAAAAAATTACATTAGTGTCATTCATTTGAATTTTACAGGTCTTGAAATTCGGTTTATATTTAATTTATAAATTCGTTTTTAGTTTCATAGTCACATAAGAGCTATATGCATATATTTATAACTGGTTTTATGCTTATACATACTTAGGTAATATTATAAACACCGGGAGTCCCTGGGAATTTTTTCCATTTAAAAGGATTACACACACAGTCAGATTGGAGACACACTGATCATATTTCTTTCTCTTGAGAAAAAAGCAATAGTCACAGACATTTTTTCCTACAGATGGGAAGGTGCCCTCTCCTTAAACAACAGAGAAGGGGTCGCTCCCAGGCCAGATGTAGGGTGAGAGAAAGGTAATCCCTTCTCTCACGCCAGGACCTTCCCTGCAGGCAGGGCAGGGGAACTGTTTGCGATGAGGCTAAGAGATAGTTCCTTGAAGAAGATGGGTAACTCTTACCTGGTTTAATTAGGATGACAAAAGGATGGTAGATCTCAAAATTGAAGGTAGAATGTGTCCACCTTCTCCTTACCTGACTCATCAATAGAACATCCAGGGTAGGACATCCATGCAACTCGGTGTGGCAACAATTAGGCACAAGACATTGGTTTCCTTTAGAATTGTACTAAACTCTTCAAAAATCACAAAAGTAACTTACGTTCATTGCATCCAATGAGACAATCATACAAAGGAGACGTAATTACTCTCCCACCCCTCCATATTAGCAGCTCGTATGTGGCTTTCTACCCTTGTCTCTGTGCTCACACAGCTGTGTCCAAACGCACCCACTATATTTAGAGGGTGCTTCGGTCACTGTTCGACAACACAAGATCATACCAAACACATGTCGCTGACATTCGCTTATCTCGGCTAACATCATCTTAACCTTTCAGGTGGATACAGACCCTCCACTCATTCTTTTTGAGGAGCTGCGTAGCATTCCAGAGTATGGATGTAACAGTTTATTTCCCCGCTCCTCCAGTGATGACAGTCAGGTTGTTTCCAAGTTTTCCTCTTTGACCGTCACAAGGAACGTTGCAATAACCATCCTTGAAACACGTGGCTTTCTCTCTCATTCCACCTTTTGGATAGATTCCCAGAAGTGAGCTAGGTTAATATATGTGGGTCTTTTTTTTTAAGTTTAATAGCTGTTTCCCATATTATTATTCACTTGTCCTTTTCGCAGATATGCATTGAGCACCTGCTGTGTGCAAGGCACTGTGTGAGATGTGCAGAAGTAAACAAGACAAGGCTTTGCCTTTATACGCCTCCAGACACAGGAGTATTTATATAACTGCTAAGTATTTCTGTAACTATACTTATATAACTACTTATATCGTTATATAAATATAATAACTATTAAATATAATAACTATATAGTTATAGAAATACGTTTATATAGCTATATAAATAGTTATTAGTTACATATTATATAACTAGTATTTATATAACTCCATGCAACGGACAAAGCCATAGTACCCTAAGGGAGGTAGATATAAATTAAGGGATAAGGGACTGTGTGTGTGTTTATGTCCTATTCCTCCAGGGCAGGCAGAGAGTGACCTAAGGGGGGGTCTGTCCGGCTGGGGCAAGTGCTGGGGCCCTGCCCCTGTGCTCCTCTCCTCCTTGTCCCTGGTCTCCCAAAAGAGATAATCTCTGGCACTAGAACGCATTTTTCCACCTATACTGGCCATCATTTATTACGGTATTCTCCTACGCACCGAACACTTCACATGCATTCCCTTATTCACACTAATCTTTACAAACCTGCTGCATTGCTTGTCTATTGCTACATAACAAATTACTCCAAAATTCAGTGGCTTAAAACAACAAATATTTATTATCTCATATATTTTATGTAGCCTTTTGTGTCTGACTTATATCACTTAGCATGTTTTCAAGGTTCATGCGTGTTGTAAGCATGAATCAATACTCCATTCTTTTTCAAGGCTGATGTTCCATTGTATGGAATAGTACTTTTGTTATCCACACATAAGTTGATGGACATTCTCTTAATTAATATTTGTATAGCATATATTTTTCCGTCCTCCTAATTATGTTCTCCTGGTAAAAACTATAGAGAGATAGATAGCAGATAGACAGATAGGATTAAAGTTGCTTTAAACTCCAGCCCCCAAAGTCAATCCCTTCCCAGAGGATTAAAGTTTATCCAAACCTTTCTTTGTGCACGTGTTTAAATGCCTATGTACCTGTATTAGTTATCTATTGCTGCACAACAAATTACTCCAAAACTTAGTGCTTAAAACGATAGTAACCATTTACTGTTTCACACAGTGTTATCTAGGGGTCAGGAATTCTGAAGTGGTTTAGCTGAGTGGTTCTGGCCCAGGCTCTCTCACGAGGTTGCAGACAAGATGTTGGCAGGGGCTGCAATCATTTGACAGCTGGGGTGGGGCTTCCCAAATGTCTCACTCACGTGGATGAAGGGCCTATGTTGGCTGTTGGCAGGCCTTAGTACCTCTCCATCTAACGTTGCCATATTTAGCAAATAAAAATATGGACTACCCAGTTACATTTGCTATTCAGATAAATAACATAATTTTTACTGTATCTCAAATATTGCTTGGGACCTACTTATACTGAAAAATTTTTCATTGTTTATCTGAAATGCAAATATAACTAGGTGTCTTGTGTTACCTGACCATTCTCTGGACTTCTCTGTAGGGCTGCCTGAGTGTACTCACAAAGTGGTAGCTGGCTTCTCCCACAACAAGTGGCTTTAGAAAGCACAGGAGAAACCAAAATTCTGCTTTTGTGCTTCTGTCTTTTGTGTTGGTACGTGACCCAGCCTTGGAAGTCACATACCAACAGTTCTGCAATGTTCGGTCCTAATCAGTATAAGTGGGAATTATACAACGGCACGAAGACCAGGAAGCAAGAGTCACTGGAAGTCATTGTAGAGGTTACCTGCCATAGTATCCGTAGAAAATACTATTGTTTGTTTTTTGTGTACATGTTTGTTATGTACTTTTAAACATAAGAATAATTCTGTATCTGTTCTGCAACTCTTTTTCCCTTAGCAGTACATCTTGGAGCTCTTTATATATCAGTACATGTAGTGCTGCTCCATTCTTTTTACTTGTTGCATATTGCTCTATAACATGGATCTGTCATATTTAACCATTCCTCTATTTTTGGACATTTAAGCTGTTTCCAAAAGCTCACTACTATATATAATGCTGTAACAATCAACCTTCTACATGCCTCCTGGTGCGTACGTGCAGGTGTTTCTATAGAGCAGATTTCAAGAGGTGAAATTGCTGGATCACAGGGTATGTGCATTTGTAATTTTAATACATACTGCCAAATTCCCTCCAAATCTATTGTACTAATTTATTTTTTTATTTGTTAATTGTTTATTTACCAAGAGAAACTATTCCTCAGCCCACATAGTCATAGCTCAGGAGCACAGGTCAGGGACAGACTTCTATGTAAATCAACCCAAAGAAATTCTTTATATTCCAAAATCAGTTTGTACTCTGAAAGATACCAGCCTTCTCCATCTCCTCAGATTCTCTGATAAAATCATAATTTCTGCAGAAATCTGCATATGTCTTCTTCTTGGTTCAGCCACAGCAAACTTATACAAAGATGCAACCCCCAGGGATACAATGAATGCTCTGACAATATGAAACTGCAGACACCTGACCATGCATCTGAAGTTTTGTCAAAGCTCTGGAAGCCATGGTAGCTACTTAGGTCCTTGATGGGTATGCCAACCTCAACACGCCCTTCCCAGCTGATGGAGAAATGAACTGTCTATTGTACCAATTTATATTCTTACTAGTAGTATATAAGAGAATTCATTTCCCTACAACATCACATTTAAAAAAAAATTGCTGCTTGTATGATTTATTTTTAAAAACATACCTTACTATAGCTTTATTGCATTTTTCTATTTTCTAGTGGAGATGAACTGATAGTCTTATGAATTAAATAGTAGTAAAAGCACAGGCTCTATAGCATGACTGTCTGGGTTCAAATTCTGGCTTTGCCACTTACTAGCTGTGTGACCTTGGGCAAATTACAACTTCTGTGTGCCACAATTACCTCATCTAGAAAATTAAAATAACAGTATATTTATCTCCTTTGTTTGAGGTGAAGATTCAATAAAATAATACTTGCAAAGTGCTTAGACTTGTGTCTGGCAATGATAAGTTCTCATGATTATCATTATTACTATTATTGTTGTTGTTATTAATTGTGTTTCCTCTTCCATTCTGTGAATTGCATGCTTATATCCTTTGCTCATGTTTTCGTTGAACAATTTCTTTTTCTGACATGAAAAAGTTATTTATACATTGTCCTTTGTAATATGTGTATATATATAAGCAAATATATATATACACACACACACATATTTCCAGTTATTCTTTTTAGCCAGTTCTGCTTGCCTTTTAAATGTTCTTACATATCTTTTGTCATACAATTTTAATTTTTTTATTATTATTTTTAATTATTATGGGTACATAACAGTTGTAAGTTTTAAATTTTGGTGTCATCAAGTGTATCAATCTTTTCCTTCATGGTGGCTTTCACTTTCTGTGTCTTATTTAAGAAGGCTTTTGTTATACAAAGGTCATAAAATTACTACATTATATAAAGGCAAAAAATACTTACAGGAAAACAAAATATCCAGTACCCAACAGGTAAAAGTCACAATGTCTGTCATTCAATCAAAAATTACCAGACATATAAAGAAGCAGGAAAATGCAACCCATAAATATAAGAAAACTCAATCAACTAAAACAAACCCCCAAACTGAAATGATAGAATTAGTACACAAGAATATTAGAAGAGTTACAACTGTATTCCATACATTCAAGAAGTTGGAAGAAATATTGGGAATGTTAGATGGAGACATGGAAGATATAAAAAAAGACCCATATTGAACTTCTATAGGTGAAAACTACATTATTATATGAAATAAATAAATACTTTGGATGTGATTAATAGCAGATTAAATCTTGCAAAGAAAAGGTTAGTGAACTTGAAGACAACAATAAAAAATATCCAAAACAAAATACAGAGAGAGGAAAGACTAAAAAAAAAAAAAATGACAATCTAAAATACATGTAATTGGATTCCCTGAAGGAGAAAAAAAGGGAGAGAAAAAAAATATATTTGAAGAATAATGGCTGAAAAGTTTCTGAACTAATGAAAACTATAAAATCATAGGTTTTCTTTGTTCAAGGAACCTCAAGAAAACTACTTCATGATACAGAGGTAAGAATTACAGCAGACTTCTTGTCAGAAAAATGTAAACATGCAAACAATGGAAATGTACCTTTAAAGCACTGAAAGAAGAAGAAGAAAAAAAAAAAAACAACTGTCAACCTAGGATTCTATAACCAGCAAATATACCTTGCAAAATAGAAGGTGAAATAAACATTTTCCAGACATACAAAATCTGAAATAAATCATCACTAGCTGATGGTCAATGCAAGAAATGTTAAATCATGTCCTTTGCACAAAAGGAAAATAATACTAGACCAAAATTTGGATATACACAAAAGAATAAAGAGCACCAAAAATGGTAACCTTGTGAGTATATACAAAAGACTTTTTTCTTATTTAAATCTCTTTAAAAGATAATTGTTTAAAACAATATCAACAACAACAAAAAACCCAAGGTATTGAAGAGTTTACATGTACATCAGTCAAATGTATAACATCAATAGTATAACAGCTGGGATGATTTTTATACTACAGTCATGTGTTATTTAATGACAGGAATACCTCCTTATACATAGACATATCTAAACATAGAAAAAATATAGTAAAAATATGGTATAAAAGATAAGAAGTGGTGCATCTGTATAGGGCACTTACCATGAATGAAGCTTACAGGACTGGAAGTTGCTCAGGGGAAGTCAGTGAGTGAGTTGTATGTGAATGTGAAGGCCTCGAACACTACTGTACACTTTGTAAACATGTATACTTAGGCTATGCTAAATTTATAAAAATATTTTTCTTTCTTCACTAATAAATTGATCTCAGCTTACTGTAACTTTTTGACTTTAAAAATTTTAATTCTTTTAACTTTTTAACTCTTTAGCAATAACACTTAGCTTAACACACAAACACATTGTACAGCTGTACAAAAATATTTTTTCTTTATGTCCTTATTCTATATGCTTTTTCCTACTTTTACACTTTTTAATTTTTTTACTTTTTAAACTTTTTTGTTAAAAACTAAGATACAAACACACACATTAGCCTAGGTCTACACAGGGTCAGGATCATCACTATCACTATATTCCACCTCCACATATTGTCCCCCTTCTTTGGGGCAATAACACACATGGGGCTGTCATCTCCTGTGATAAAAATGCCTTTTTCTGTAATATCTCCTGAAGGACTTGCCGGAGGCTGTTTTACAGTTAACTTTTTTTTTAAGTAGAAAGGATATGCTCTAAAATAATAATAAAAAGCATAGTATATTTACTATGTAGTAAATACTACAAAAAGGAAGAAAAGGAAAAGAATGAAGCAAGGAAACGAAGGAAGAAAGGAAGGAAGGAAAGAAGGAATGAAGGAAGGAAGGAAGGAAGGAAAAATTTACCATGCTAGACCAAATTTGGGGCCAGAAAATAAGTCTAAATAAAATTTAAAGGATTTTAAAAGTATTCAAATCATACAAAGTATGTTCTCTAACTATAATGAAATTAATAATAGCAATAATAGAAAAATAAGTAGAAATCCCCACATACTTGGAAAATAATTTGTTTTTAAATAATCCATGGGTCAGATAGAGAAATCAAAAAGAAACTAGAGGCTAAGTGCAGTGGCTCATGCCTGTAATCCCAGAACCTTGAGATGCAGAGGCAGGAGAATCCCTTGAACCCAGGAGTTCAAGACCAGCCTAGGCAATATAGCAAGACTCCATCTCTACAAAAAAAAATTTAAAAAAAAAATTTTTAAAAGAAACTAGAAAGCAATTTGGACTGAATGAAAATGAAAATACAATATGTCAACATTCATGAGATGCAGCTAAAGCTTAGAGAAAAATTTGTATAACTAAATTCCTATGTTAGGAAAAAAAATCTAAAATCAACAACTTTAGTTTCTACTGGATTAAACTCAAAGTAAGCAGAAGAAAGAAAACAAGAAAGATTGGAGTGGAAATAAATAAAATAGAAAACAGAAAAATCAAGAAAATAAATGAAACTAAAAGTTGGTTTCTTGAGAAGATTAATAATGTTAATTATTAACTTAATAACTTCTAGCAGAACTAATCAGGAAAAACAAGATGCAAATTACTAATATTAGGGCTGAGAGATGACATCACTGTAGATTCTACAGATAATAAGGAAATGTTATGAACTTTATGCCAATAAATTCTACAACTTAGATGAAATGTAGAAATAACTTCATCTAAGTTGACACGAATAATAAACTTTCCTCAGGAAGAAACAGATAACCTGAATACCAAATCTGTCAATTCCTTGATTTGGGAATTCCCAGCCTCCAGAACTGTGATAAATAAATGTTTGCGGTTTTAGCCACCCAGCTGATGCTATTTTTGTTATAGCAGCCAATACAACCCAATAAAAAGATGAGCAAAAATCTTAATCAAAGCTATATGGATGGCAAATAATCACATGAAAAGACGTTCAACATCATTAGTCATTTGGGAAATATAAATTAAAACCACCATGTACTATCTGAATAGCTAAAATTTTTTTTAAACTGACAATAGCAAGTTCTTGATGAGAATGGGAAGCAACTGAAAGTCTCATACATTGCTGGTGGGAATGTAAAACGGTGTGGCCATTCTGGAAAATAGTTTGGCAGTTTCTTATAAAGTTAAATATATGCTTACCATGAGATCCAGCAATCTCACATCTACTTATTTATCCAAGTGAAATAAAAATCTACATTAACACAAAACCTGAAAGTAAATTTTTACAGAAGCTTTATTCATAATTGCCAAAATGGAAACCCACATGTCCCCAGTTGGGGAATGGATAAATACACTTTAGTATATCCACACAATGGAACACTACTCATGGATGAATCTCAAAATAATTATGCTGACTGAAACCACCCCCCGCCCTGCCACACACACAAAAAATAAGTACATATTGTATGGTTTCATTTATATAAAAGTCTGGGAAAGTGGCCATGGTGGCAGGGACAGAGGTTATACTTGTGCTCCACAACAATGGACTTCTACTCACCAAGGCCAGCCTGGCTACAGCCACCATTGAGTACGCCAGCTGCCAGCAGCAGAGACCAGCACTGGGACCCAGCACCACTACCTGGAGTGATCAGCCAGCTAACTTGTGGCAGGATGATTACATTGGCCTGTTTTCATCATGGAAAAGGTAGTACTTTGTTCTTGCTAGAATAGACACTTACTCTGGATTTGGATTTACTTTCCCTGCATGTAATGCTCTGCCAAACCATCATCTGTGGACTTCCAGAATGCCTATCCACCACCATGTTTTTCTACACAACATTGTTCCTGATGAATAAACTCATTTCACAGCAAGTGAAGTCTAGCAATGAGCCCATGTTCATGGAATTTACTGGTCTCACTATGTTCCCATCATCCTGAAGCAGTTGGCTTGCTAGAATGGTGGAAGGCCTTTTGAAGATCCAGTTACAGCACCAGTTTGGTGATAATACCTTGCATGGCTAGGGTAATGTCCTTCAGGAGGTCATATGTGCTCCAAATCAGCATCTCACGTGTGGCGCTGTTTCTCCCATAGCTAGGATTCATGGTTCCATGGATCAGGGGTGGAAACAGAATGGCACCACTCACCGTTAGCCCTAGTGATCCGCTGGTAAAATGTTTGCTTTCCATCCCTGTGACCTTATTCTCTGCTGATCTAGAGGTCTTCATTCCAAAGGGAGGACTGCTTTCAACAGGAGTCACAACAATTATTTCATTGAACTGAAAGTTAAGACTGCCATGGGTCCTTTGGGGCTCCCCATGCCTCTGAATCAATAGGCAAAGAAGGGAGTTACTTTACTGGCTGGGGTGACTCATCCTGACTACACAATGGAGGAAAGAAAAGTATGTCTAGAATATGAGAGATCCCTTAGGGCATCGCTTAGTACTACCATGTCCTGTGATGAAAGCCAATGGAAAACTATAACAACTCAATTCAGGTAAGACTTCTAATGGCCCAAACCTTTCAAGAAAGAGGGTTTGGGAGCATCCCACCAAACAAAGAACCACCACCAGCTCTGAGTTTCTTGGGGAGAGTGAAGGAAATATGGAATGGGTAGTGGAAGAAGGAAGCTATAAATACCAGCTACAATCATCTGACCAGTTGCAGAAATGAGGACTATAATTATTATGAGTATTCTTTATTTTGTTATGTTCGTGTGTTTATATGCATAACATTTTTGTTTTCTTCTCTCTCTTATTCCCTTGTCATCTATCATAAAATGTATTAATAACAGCTAACTTTATATCACACTATTGAAGTTACTGGATTATCAAGGAGAACAGTGAACATCGCCCAAGGACTTTGAATTCTCTTCTGGGGAAAGAGCACATTTGCACACTAGGTAAGTGCATCATGACAGACAGAAGTATGACTCTCTTATTTCTGTATTTGGAGGTTAAATACAGCTTAAGGAGGTGTGTATGGGTGCCAAGTTGACAAGACATGGACTGTGAAGATCAGTAATTTATGTGTCAACTCAGTTACTCAAAAACTAATCTAGGTGTTGCTGCGAAGTTATTTTGTAAATGTGATTTATATCTATAATCAGTTAGCTTTATGTAAAGATTATCCTGGATAACATGGGTTGGTCTGATCTACCCCATTGAAAGGCCTGAGGTTTCCCTGAAGAAGAAGAAATTCTACCTGAGGACTGCAGTGTTAGGTCAGGTGAGTGTTTCCAGACTTCCTTTCCTTATGACCTGCCCTGTAGATTTCAGACTTGCCTAGCCAGCCCCCACAATTGCATAAGCCAACTCTTTGCAATAAATCTAGATAGATAGATATACAGAGAGACAAGGTAGACAGATATAGTACTGGTTGTGTTTCTCTGATGGAACTCTGACTGATACACAAACAAATCGTCTGAGAAAATTTTGCATCTCTTAATGAGTCAGAGCTTGTTTTTTGGCCCAAAAGGGATCACCAGGCATACATGAGACATGCCACAAAACCACTGGGCAAATCCTCGGAGTTCAATAGATGATTCTGATGGAGGAGTCAAATGGGCAGTCAGGGTAGTGTTCTGTCTTTCACGGCAGGCCTTCAGCTAAGTCAGTCCTTTCATGTTTATGAAACTATCTGCAACACATTGGAATATTACACAGCCACTTAAAATATGCTCATTATCAAGTGTCTCTAAAAGGAGACACAAACTCTCATAACATTAATTGCATCTAAGTAGGGGAACCCAGTGGCTGGGGGACAGGCGTGGGAGGGAGAATTTTCACTTTTGGTGCCTTTGGAGTAATGAATCATATGAATGCATTATCTAAATTAGGGGTTGGCACACTGTGGTCCATAGGCCAAATCTGGCCACTGCCTGTTAAAGTTCTATTGCAACACAACCATGCTCATTTGTTTACACATTGTCTACAGCTGCTTTTAAGATATAATGGCAGAGGTCAGTAGTTGCAATAATTAGATACACAAGGTCATATGGCCCACAAAGCCTAAAATATTTACTATCTGACCTTTTACAGAAAAAAAATGCCAACCTCAGTCTAGATTTCAAAAAAAAAGTTGAAGCCTGAGCAAGGGCAAGACTCCATCTCTACAAAAAATAGAGTGGGGAGTGACTACAGATGGGGACAGGGTTTCTTTGGGGGGTGATGAAATGTTCTGGAATTAGATAGTGGTGATGGTTGCACAAGTTTGTGTATATCCTAAAAACTACTGAACTGCACATCATCTCCAAGTACAGAACATTCTAGAGTTCAGTAGGGGCTCAGAACCTAATGACAAATTAGTCCTCTCTGCCACCTCAAACCAGGACCAATCCTGGCCTGGGAGTCAGGAGATCAAGTTCTACATCCCATTTGTCCCAAATGCTCATGTGACCTTTGATCTGTTTCTTTCCCTCTTTCCTTCCCTATAACATGGGGAAATTGGGCAGGGAGGGAGAAGGCAGATACAATGGAGTGTGAGGGGGGTTTGGGGGACCTGACTTCCCAGAATCCTTTATTCTTTACTCAAGCTTTATTAGACACTCTAATAATCAGTATCTTCATCTTCATCACCATCATCACTCTTTTCAAATTCCAAAGCACTTTCACATATATGATACCATTTGGTCCTTCCGTTTTTTTTTTTTTTATCTTAGCATATTACAGGGGTACAAATGTTTAGGTTACGTATACTGCCCTTGTCCCACCTGAATCAGAGCGTCAAGCGTGTTCATCCCCCAGACAGTGTGCACCACACCCATTATGTATGTATATATACACATCCCCTCATTCTCCCTCCCATCTGCCCAACACCTGATGAATGTTATTACTATATACACACTTAAGTGTTGATCAGTTAATACCAGTTTGATGGTGAGTACATGTGGTGCTTGTTTTTCCATTCTTGGGATACTTCACTTAGTAGAATGGGTTCCAGCTCTATCCAGCATAATACAAGAAATGCTAGATCACCATTGTTTTTTGTGGCTGAGTAGAACTCCATGGTATACATATTCCACATTTTATTAATCCACTCATGCATTGATGGGCACTTGGGTTGTTTCCACATCTTTGCAATTGTGAATTGTGCTGCCATAAACATTCAAGTGCAGATGTCTTTTTTGTAGAATGTCTTTTGTTCTTTTGGGCAGATGCCCAGTAATGGGATTGTTGGATCAAATGGTAGTTCTACTTGTATCTCTTTGAGGTATCTCCAATATTGCTTTCCACAGAGGTTGTTCTAGTTTACAGTCCCACCAGCAGTGTATGAGTGTTCCTATCTCTCCGCAGCCATGGTCCTTCCCTTTAGGAAAGACATGTATTAGCTCCATTTTACAGATGAAGAAATTGAGGCTCAGAGAGGTCAAGCAACTTGTCTGAGTTCATACAGTGGGTAAGTGTTGGAGCTAGGACTCAACACCAGATCTTTTGGTTCTAGATCTTTTGTTCTACCCACACCGCCACACTTGTTTTTGCATGTTTGGTCTCTTTCTAGAAAGCCCAATACAACAATGCCAGCAGCCTCATCACAAACACTGCATACCTTTGTTTGAGCGAAGTGAGGGAAGAGAGGCAGCAGGAATCTGGGGTTCTGCTGCTTCTCTTTGATCTTTTCTTATGAACCTCTGTATGTTGTCACAGTAGCAGTCTCTCGGTAGGAGTATTCACATACATTGGTGTGGACACCAAGCCCATATACATCACAAAGATATCCATACAGGAACACCTGACCTCTGCAACAGGTGATAGGTCACTCCTTGTCACCAGCGTGACAAGGCTATGCCTTTAGTTCAGGGGAGGCCTAAGAGATCAGAACTCCGGGAATCTGCTCTCTCTTCTGAGACCAGAAGACTCAGTAACCCTCTCATGAGGCCTTAAGGAGGAAGGGGCAGCTCCTCAATCCTTGGTAGAGGGGAGGAGTGAGGAGGAGGGAGAGATAGGAAACTGTGCTCCCTGCCCTTGCCAAACCAGAGCCCCAGGAGAGGGAACATCAGGGACTCGCTGCTGAACTCAGTGAGCTGGGCCTAATCTTAAGGTGAGGGAGACCCCAGCTGTCAAACCCAGTTAAGCCCTTGTGAGTCACAGTGCTGAGCTCTAGTAATGCTACCAGCTACGTGGGTTTTGCAAAGTCACGCACCATCTCTGATTCAGTTTGCTTATCCAAAAACGTGGCTAATGACTACTGGGTCTAGCTCAGAGGGGTGCTCTGAGGTTTCAGTGACACAAATAAACTGCAATGCTTTAAAAATAAATTGCATTTTATGAACACATTACTTCATTTTTCCATAGCTGGCAAGCAAGAGGGGCTGAGGCTTGAACACACTGGGGGCAAGGCAGGGGTCCTCACTCCTTTCCGGGTGGCAGGGCTCGGGCAGCAGGAGGGAGCCAGATCCCTACAGGAAGGCCGGGCTGCCCGTGCTTGCTCGCACCCTTCTTTTTTCATGTGACCAATCTGTATTTGTCAGGCACTTGCTATAGGACAGGTGCTGTTCTGTGCGCTTGACGATAAAGCAGTTAAGACAAAATGCTCTTACAGTGCTCATATTCTGGCTGTGGGAGAACAACAAGTAAACAACAAATACGTCAAGCACTGGCAGGTGCTGTGTGGAATTAAACTGGGCCACGTTAATAGTGATGGGAGAGAGGTGCTATTTCATAGGAGATGTCAGAAGGCCCCTCTGATAAGAGGATGTTTTGAGTAAAGACAAGAAGGCAATGAGGCAGTAATTTGGGGGACAGCCACACCTAGGTCTAGGCTAGAGGACAGGAAAGTTCAGGGGATGGTGACAACAGCACCATGGCAGCAGAGACAATTCCCTACCATTTGCCTCCCTTAGATTCATTCACCATCCTGCTCTTCCGGGCTCTGTTCCCTGGGGGAGGAGGCTGACCCCTCCAGACCACATCCCTGAGTCAGCCTTGCCACATGTAGTTCAGTGGGGTTCAAAGGGAGGCCCCAGGATAAAAGAGAGGTGGAGAAATCGATGTTCCCACTCCCTCTCTGCCCAGCTGCAATTCTGATCACGACCTGCATTCTTCTAAGAGAATTCCACAGTTACCATTTGCCTTCCATGGCCCCTTTAGTGACCCATCCTCATATCCTTCCCTCTCCTGAACCCCAGTGGGTGGGAGATCGTCTCCTCCAGGAAGCCCTGCAGGATTAGCCATCTAGATGAGCACTGTGTACCTACCTGTGAAAGAATGCATTGTCCACAGATGCCACCTGGTTTGCCTCTTCCATCAGGGCAGGCAGTAGATGAGGTTTGGCCTTAGAGACAGTCATCTCAGATGAAATGTGAACCATGGCTTTCTCTCCCCACCGAGGCTCCAGCTCTATCAAATTACTCATACCCGCAAAGGTAGTCACAGAATTTAGGGTTCTAGAGCCCCTCATCCTAATTCCTCATGACCTCCCTGCCCCAGAGGCAGAGCCTTCTCCCCAAGATCCAGCCGACCAACTTCCTTACTGAAGGAACCCTATCTACCTACCTCCAACATTCAATAGTTCATTGCCCAGTTTATTTCCCTGATTAACACATTTACTATTGGAAAAAGCTTACCGGTGTGCATGTTGTCTGCTCTACCCATTAGAATGCACATGCCACAGAAGCCTAGAACTTGCCTGTCTTATTCTGTGTGAAGAGCATCATACGCCCAAGCACACAAGAACTCAGCAAGTATTTTTGCGTGGATAAATGACAACAGAAAGAGGGCAAAACACCTCTGGTTCCCTAACACCTCCACAGGGATTATGGCCACACGATGGCTTAGGTCAGAGGACAGACACTCTCAGAAGTCTTGGCACTGCTGATATCTCTGGTTGTGTGTGGGAGCAGGAACCTCCAAGTGGGACAACTGGGATAACACAGAAGAGTCAGAGAATCACTCAGCTTCCACCAACAGAGGCTCTATCTTTCTGAAGATCCCCAGCTTTTCCATTTCTGAGTGGCCGAGAAGGACTTTGCTAACAGATACAACGCCCAGGTTCAGGGAAGCTGAGAATGGGGAGTAGGGGATATGAGCTTTCACTAGAAGTTCTTAGAAGCCAAGATGAGGCAGGTACAGGACAGCAGCTGGAAAGGCAGCATCTATGACACCAAAGACCCCAAATGTGGCTCACCTGGCCATTCTTACTCTGGTAGGAGGAGCCAGGAGCCCCTGTGGTGAGTGCCGCTGGTTAGCTCTCCCCTACTTAAGGGGCATAACCCTAAGCCCTACGAATATGTCCTGCTTCGGGCCAATCGGTATTTGTTGTCTGGTGTTCTCTCTTCAGTCCCCATGCTACTCCACCCTAGACCCTTCCCACCCCCACCCACCGTGTGGCACCACTGCCACCAGGCCAACTCTTGACCCCCAAAGAAACCCAAACAGTGCAGAAGTGCATCAATCGACCTTTAATGTCCAAAAGAGGCGTGGATGCAGAGCATAGGAGATGTGGCAGGGTCTCAGCCCCTGCTCCAGAAATGAGGGAGAGATGAACACAAACCAGACACTTCCAACTGGCCACACAAGTCTGGGAGGGCAGGGGAAACACAGATTTGGACATTCATAAAAAAATAAAACCTAAAATCAAGCAATCTTGTGCCCACTGATGGGTTTAATATAGGGAACTCATCACCACCCCAGTTCCCACCCTCCCCTGCCAGCATTAAAAAGCAAGCTCGGCACACAATAAGGGCTTGGGGAAGAGGCATTCTCCTGCCTCCCCACCAGCCCCAAGAATGGACTTGAAAATAAAAGGATGAGCTGGATCCCCCACCCCCCACATTGTTAACCCTACACATAAGAGTTTAGAAGGTGATTCGTGAGAATCAGCAGCTCAATCAGCAGTGACCACCTCAAACCCCACCTCATTCCATCCACACGCAAGGTTTCCCCTGCACCCTCCTTGGAATCTCCTCCCACTCCCGGCCCTGCTCCATCTGATATCTGCCTTCATTACTAGAAGACTGACCTCCGAAGCACCCCTGGAGCCTCTCTCAGCCCTTTATCACTTCCATACTCACCTCCCACCAGAGGCTGCCACCATCCACAGTCACTGTCCCTCTCTGCTGAGACCCAGCTCCAGAGCAAATGGCCATCTTGTCCTGGGTGGTCCTCCTAAAGCCTTCCCAGGGAGCAGACGACCACAGAGCAAGCAGTGTCTGGGCTACATGACTGGGGGTGGGTTGGAGTGACACCTGTGTTCACCCCCAAAAGAGACACCCCCAGAGACTTTTAACATAAAGGCCCACTTAGAACTAACTGTGCCCCCTACCTACCATACACCCCAGAGATTCCACACTGTCCTGCCCCCTCCCTCCCCTCTACCCCAAACACACACACAAACATATACACGCACAGAGGAGAACTGAGGGAGACACTGATTTGGTTTGATTGCTAAGAACTAACTAAGGAACTACAGTCACCAGAAATTCTCTTGCCAGCCAATTGACAACAGGGGCTGCTCTAAGAGAACTCCAGAGGAATGAGAAAACCGAGGGCTAAGCAGGGAGCAGACAGAGGGAGAAGAAAGAATGTAAAGAAAAAAACCAAGCTAATCCTACCCCCAACATCCTCCTAGCATGATCTCTGGCAGGAAGAATAAAAGGTACTCCACAAAGACAAAGCCCTTACTTAGACATTCTGACAAAGACAGCAAGACAAGTCTGCTCCCCACTCCCACACACCACAGACAAACACATCTCAGGGCCCCTTAAAGAATGCACCCCCCCCCACCCCACCGTCTGCCCCAAGTTGTAGAATCACAGTTCAGTGGAATATTCTCCCTGGTACTAGATCAATCCCCTCCACCCTCCTTCCTATCCCTCTCTCCTTTCCAAACCCAACACTGTCCCCCTGCAGACTCCCTGGCCCTCCCAAAGCAGCATCCACCACCAGGAAGAGGCAGCTGCAGTTTTAGTTCACCTCCAGAGACCTATTTCTTTTCCTCAGCCCTTCTAGTCTTTCGGGCTTTGTTGAGGGCTTTTAATTTTGTATAGGGAGAGAAAAAGAAAAGGGAGAGGTGGGAAAGATTTCCTAGTGCAATACAACCAAATTTTTTTTAAGTCTTGAAAAATAAACATAAAGCAGCCTTCTTCCCCAGGCAACTAAACAGAAAGAAGTTTGGTTTTGTTTACTGCGACATACACATGAAATCGAGTATACAGTCCATGCAGTAGCACAGCCATTGGAGAGGACATCCTGATGCTAGCCCCAGTGCAAAACAGTCCCAGCAACGCTGCCTGCTTGCCATCGCTGCCGCCGCCACTGACACCTTCGCCACAGCCACCTAGCCTGACTTGAAGAGGAGGATTGCAACTTGACCCAAGTAAAAATAGATGAAGTGCTTTGTCTCATGTGTGACGTAGCTGCCAAAATTTCGGCCCACGATACAATGCCAGGTAGGGTTATATTTCTTGTCAAATTCCTGAAAAAAGAATAACAAGGGGAGAAGAAAGGTGGTTAGGATAGCTGGGAGATGAAAAATCAGAATGGGAGTCTCTCCCTGTAACTCCAGCACCGACACATGTTCAGCTGTTATCACCCCACTCCACCCCCAGCCCACGGCCTCAGCTCCCCAAACCTCAGGAGCTCAGGTTCTAAGACTGGCAACAACTCTCCTCCCCTCATTAATAATGGAACACCACAAAGGCTCCATTATTCCTCTCCCCTGAGCCTCCACTCTATACCCTGATCATCTCTCCTCCCTCTAGCTACCCCCACCCCGACACCACCACTAGCCCACCCTGTGCTTCTTCAGAAAGGGAATCAGAGAAGCCAGTGGAACAAAGGACCATTCCCCATCCATTCCCTGCCTCTCACATCACTAAACCAGCATTTCCAATGCTGGAAACCAAGACATTAGAGCAAAACGGGGAACCAAACATCAGGAGCACCAGGAAGCAGTTCTATATAAGATAAGATTAAAGGCACTCCTGTGTGCCAGGCACTGTATGGGCTATATGTCCCAGAACAAGGACCTCAGCCATGAGATCAAGGAAATTTCCTCAATTCCCTCAGGGACACAAATTCAGTATTAAACCCACACAGGAAATCTCGTAAATTAATCAGGCAGCTCCCTGACACCTGTGGTTCAGACTGAAGGCTCAATTCTAGAGGCATGGGCCCACCAATGCTGCCAAGCTTGGGGCTAGCTGTCCCCCGAGGAGCTTACAACCTGTTTGGCCTCTTCACAGCCCCCATACCACACAACTCTAAGAGGTACTAGAAAACAGTGAAAACCAAACCCATTTCGTTACATTCTGGCTTAAAAGTCAGAAGGAGATTCTTGTGTATGAAGGAGAGCCACTGTTACTTCTCTGGGTCCTTGTTTCCCCATCAGCAAAACATGATTCTGGATTCCCTCCCTGGACAGGACAGCAAGGAGCCAGCACCCCCAGGCGGCTCTGCACCTTTGGCTCCACACACAAAAAAGTTTCTCAGGACTTCAGAGTTTCTTCTTTTCATCCCACCCATCTGGGTAGGAAAACAGAGTTCTGTAACATTCAAGGAGATCCTACCACTCCTGTGAAGCAGACTGCTGCCTGCCATTCTCATGCATCCTTCCTGGGATGCCAGAGCTGAGACTATCAAAGACTATGCCTCCAAAGGACATGGGTCCTGACTGGGAATCAGGGGCCCCAGTACCCCTTTTCACATCTGGCTCAGCTGTTTCCTCACTATGTTAACCATGTCCAGTCACTCACTCAGGAATTTTTCAGGGACCAAACCTATGGCCCCAATATTGTTCATCCATTTAAAAAACAGTATCTATTCAAGCCTATCCTTTTCTTAAGAATTAGGGAGAAGGGGATAATGCAGTACCTGAGTCCTTTTTAATGGAAAGAAAAGCAAACCCCTATATATATGACAAGGATTATTATAGGTATACCCCATTTTAAATGATGCAGTTCTCTGAATATTTGTATATTTTATATTATTCATTCAAATATCCTTTATCTTATTTTTGAATAGTTCTAAAATGGGCCAGAAATATTTAATTCTGAAGCTTCTCTGCACAGTCTTATCCTTCCCCAATGCCTTGCAGTTACATAATTACCTGTAAATGTAAACACACACGCACACCCAGCAGAGCTATTAAGAACTCCTAAGGTGAATGCTTTGGCAATTTAGAATCACTCCCTAATATGCCTGCTTTGCAGTTTGTTTGCATGAGATATACATGCTTTCTTATGTCCCCAGCTCCAGCCCTCCCAGCAGGGCAGCTCAGCGGCTAATCCCCACCCTTGGCCATCAGCCACAGCTCTCCCAGCGCACCTTCTTGATATAGGCAGCAATGTCCTTCTCTATGTTGTACTTCTCCATGGCCTGTGTGGCGCAGTCAACGGCATCCTGTTGCATGTCCTCAGACATGTCTGCGTTCTTGATCACTGCCTTCCGGTCAGACATCGTGACACTGCAGAAGAAGCAGAGAGGTGAGGCTGACAAATCTATGCTCTGGGCAATAAACATGAACTGCTGGGAGTGGGAGTGGGAGAGGGACATTTAGAAGGAAAGGGCAACAGAAAACTCAGAAATGAGGCATCAGGGGAGATGCTCTTAAGCTTTTAGCAGAGACATAGTTCCCACCCCTGGGAAATACAGGGCAAATAGGAAAAAGGACATAATAAACATCAGTTCTTATCCTATGTAAAATGAGGTTTTTTCCAATCCTAAAATTTATCTATTTCTGATATTCTGAACAGCACTTATAACCAAGGTGATATTATATACCTAGCTGTGTCCTTAGGCAAACTGCTTAACCTTTATGCTTTCATGTCCTCTATAAAATGGGGACTGCAGGGTTGTCCTTAAGATAAACCAGGTGGCATAACACCTGAACAGAATAAGCCTTGATTTAATGACCATTATTACATCATTGGTATCACAGTAGAAAGAAGACGGACTAGGAATCAGTAGGCCTAACTCTTGGTCCTAACTTTGAACTCTTGTGGTCCTGCATTTGATTATTTCCATTTTAGCAATAAGCTCTCTATTAGAGATTGTTGTAAGGATTAACTAAGGTTGTATGAGAGCATCTGCAAACAAGGAAAGTCTATACAAGGGGTTGTCCATTGGCCAAATTCAGCCTACCACCTGTTCTTGTAGAGTCGAGTCGTATAGGAACACGCTACAATGCCAGAGTTGAGTAGCTGTGAGAGACTATATGGCCTGCAAAGCCTAAAACATTTACTATCTGGCCCTTCACAGAAAAAGATTGCCAACCCCTGTTCAATAAAACAAAAAGGGGTAGGGTACCCTGTGGGCACACCAATGCCCAGTGGGGCAGACATAACAATAATTACAACTTCTCTTAAGTATTCAGGGCTGAGATGCCCCTTAGAGGTAGAGAGGCTGGGGAGGCAGCCTCAGATCTGGCCAGTCACACAGACCATCACATCTCTGTGCCGTCCTTCCCTCTGCTTCCCCACTCTCCTCAGTACAACATTCATGCAATCTTTAAAGCTCATATAATTTTTGCAAGCCCTGGATTTTGGACCCAGCTCCAACACTGATCTGTCATTTCTCTGGGTCTTTGCTTCCTCATGTCAAATTTATTCATTCACTGAAAAACTGCCAACGTTTATTAGGTGAAGCGAAAGGTATTATGTTAGGGGAGAATATCTTATTTTCCTCACAGGAAAGCTAAAGCTGCCTTTCCCCTACATAAAAACATAGGATTGGGAAAAACCTGGAGATGGAGGGTTTAAAAAAAAAAAATGCCTGAGAAAGGTGAAGAACTGTTATTATTTTAACAGCCCTGTTTCACATCACTGCTACGTGAGCCATGGCAACCAGAGTTCCAGGGCAGACCCTGCATGGACCCTTCCTGGGATGAGAGGAATCTCAGGATCTGCCTGGCAGTCTACAGCATGTGAAGTACTCTGCAGGAACAGACAGCATTAGCTACAAAATCCTGCCCTATGTCCTTGACCACAGTTCCATCACACAGCAGTTAACAATCCCCCAATGCCACCCCCAAAAGCACTACTCTATAGCCCAGCTCAATGGACAAAAGATGCTGTCATTCCAGCCCTGTTTGATACACAGCTACACAGGGGCCTGCATGCTCAAGGACAGGTCCCTGGTATCATTCAAGGCCACCATGATCTCTGAGTCCATACTAGCCTATGGACTAGATGGGCTGAAAAGGCAGGCAGAACTCATGACCACTATTTCAGCCTGCACCACAGAATGCAAACATGCCAGCTGCCAGCCAGGGAGCGCTTGACCACATCCCAAGCACCTTTATCTGGCACTGTCAAACCAAGCAGGGCTGGTTCCAATTCAGCAGAGACTGATAGAGCAAAGGGGTAGTAGACCAGCAATCTCTGCCCCCATATCCAGGGAAGCAAAAGTCAGAGCCTCAAGTGGAGCCTGGGCACTGCATGGTGCCGAGGAAAGGTCAGGAGAGCTCTGTTCAAGTCCTGATTTGTTTTGTGACCTTGGGCAAATCGACATCTTCATTCTAAAAACCAATGGTTGAAATGAGAGATAAATGGGGCAAACCTCAATGGGTTTGAGCAAAGGTACCACAGCAGTGCAGGGAGAATGTTCTGATATTATAAGGCTCTTTATACCTGAAGAAAACTGATGTCACCTGGTGGTGTATTCCAGGTTACCACTCAGAAGGGGGCACTGTTTACAAACCCAGGGTTGGGGGTGGGGCCTGGTTACAGACAACGAAGTGAAATTAAAGTATGAAATTGGCACCATTTTGCTAGCAAGCTCACCTGCTCCATTGCCTCATCCCCAAAGTCCAAAGGAACAACTTTGCCACAGTAATTAAAAGCCACCTTACTCTCCAGGAGAGAGCCTGCGGTTACATAATATTCGTCTTGTGACTACAATGCCACGATTCTTCACCCCGGGGCCCCTCAGGCGTCTGAGAGAGGTGAGGCCCAGCCCCAAGCACCCCTGTCCAAGGTGCCAGTGAGAAAAGGATAGGAAGGCGCCCAGCCCAGCAAAGCCCAGCCCCTCCTTCCTGGAGAAAAAGCAAGAGACCTGGGCCTCCAGATAGAAGGATGGCCAGAGGGCCCCAGGCCAGCAGCCTCAGTCACGAGCCAGGCTCCTCTGAAAAGAGAAAAGGACACGCCAGGATAGCTCCAATCCTCTACCCTCGGTTTTGCGACCAAAAAAATAGGCTAAAATCTCCGAATGATATAGACCACCCGCCAACACACACAAATGCTTCCATTTCCTCCTTCCAGCTCTGCAAGGGGGCCGTGTCCTTCCACAATCTCATCCTCCAGAGACATGCAGGCCCTACGGGCAGCACCTGGGGAACGAGAAAGCATCCTTCTCCCGACCTCCCACCCGCGCCGCCCGGCCAGGTCCGCAGGCTCCTGCCGGTCAGCCACCCTCCCCCGCCCGGTCTGGAGCAGCGCCGGAGTGACTGGGCGTCCTCGCTGCAGGAAGGACGCCCCGGAGGGTGGCGGCAGCGGCACGAGAAGCCGCGTCACGCCCGAGCCCTCTCCACCCCCTCTCCTCTGGCCCCTGACACCAGAGGCCTCCACGCAGCTCAGGGAGACTCCCGGGGGGTGAGGGGAGCGGCACCTCCGCAGCCCGGGGCCTCCAGCCGCGCCACGAGGGTCGCCAGGGCAGAGAGTGGCGCAGCTGGAAGGAGGGAGGGGCGGCGGGGGCGCGCGGCACTGCCCTGGCCGTCAACGCCGAGGGCGGCGGGGCCAGCCCGGCTCCAGGCCTCGGAGCCGCGCAGGGAGGCCGCAGGAGCACGGTGGCGAAGCCCTGGGGCGCGTGGGGCCGCACGCGACGGGCACGAGCCGGCTGCCCAGGGGACACCCCCACCCACCGCTCACCTTCACGGAGGCGAGTCCGCACGGGCCCCTGGGGAGCAGCGATGGCCTGAGGCAGAGCGCGGGCAGGGGCGGTGTCCCCTGGGCTCCTCCTGCAGCCGCCGCCGCCGCCGCGGTCTCCGGCTCCCGCAGCCCGGGGCCGATCGCTTGCCGCCGCGGTCCGCCCTTCGAGCTTCCCCGGCCGCCCGCGCTCCGCCTCGCGGCACCTGCCCGCCCGCCCGCTCCGCGCTGGCGCCTCGCAGCTCCGCTCCGCTCTGCCGCTGAGCCCGGCCGACGCGCGGCCCCTGCTGAAATAGCGCCCCGCCCCCGCCCCCCCGCCGCGCGCGCCCCCGTCCGCACTCCCCATTGGCTGCGCCCGCCCGGCCCCGCACTGCAGGCTTCTCCCCGCGCCGCTCTCCCCCCACATCTTGTTTCCTCCCACAATGCCTCGGGGCGGAGGGAGGGGGTGGGGAGGGGAGATGGAGAGGGTGGGGGGAGGGAGCCGTGGCCTTAAGAAGAGAAAAGAGGAGAATAAGAGGAATGCAGACCCCTCTGCCCCCGGCTGGACAGGCCTGGCCTGAAAAGCAATAGAGAGGCTAAGAGAGGGAGGGGTTTGGAGACCCCGATCCCAAAAGGAAAAAGGAAGAAAGGGGCGTGGAGATTTCAGACTCTGCGAACAGATGGGGAAGGGGTAGGGATCCTAACCTTAGTGAGAGGAGGGGGAGGAGAAGAAGTCACCTGCCTCAGAGGGAAGTACAGGACACCCCCTCCCCCAAATCTGTGGGAAGGAGAGGGACAGGCAGCCAGCCCTAAGTAGAGCTCAGGGCATAAACGGCCCCAGGGTTCTCCCCTCCTCACATCCAGGGACGTCCCTTCCCCCTCCTGCTCAGCCTTTGTTCCTGAGTCTGAAGGACCTAAACTCCCGGCTGGGGCCCCAGCCGGCATTCTCTTCAAGAGCAGTGGAGACAGATCCTAAGCAAAATCGTGAGGCAGGAGGCGTGTCTCTGCTACACAGGCCTCTGCTGTCCGCACGTTTATGGCCTTGGGTCCTTCTGGGATAGAGGTGAAAGTAAGCCCTTTCTTGTCAGTCTGCCCTCTACCTGCTCAGGTAGACGGGACTGGAGGGGAGTGAATAGAAGTCTCTAAAGGGCGAACCTAAGCTTGCTGGAACCTTAAAGATCACCTCATCCACACCCCTCACTTTATGAAGGAGAGAACCACCTACAGAGAGGGAAGGCCCTTTCGAGATTCCCAGGGGTCAGACTTGACTCAGCTTCTAGGCTGAAAAGTGAGCACCAGCCTCTCTGGAGGCTGAAGAGACTGTTGAGCTTGGAGGGGGGAGTGAATGTGCACATTGGGAGTGTGCCTGCCCTACTCCACCCCACCCGCCCCCAGAAAAGTCCCCCAGCAATGTCTGCTTTTTTTTTTCCTAGTCCGTTTTATACAGGAGGTGTTTACTTAAAGGGATGATGAGAGTCTGGCTCGAGTCTTGGCTCGAGCATTTTGGCCACACAGTAGGGATTAGGAAACTGTCAGGAATAGCTCCCACTCCTTTCCCTCCACTGCCCCAGACTGTGGTCAAGAAGCCAGACTTGCTCTGGCCCTGGCCTGCTCTGGTTTGGAGCATCATTAATTTAGTGTTCATTATGTGTCGGGGGAAACCTGTAAAAAAAATCCCCTCTGGCTTGTTTTCCACAATTCTGTCTTCTTCCAACCTAATGGGGATTTCAGAGAAACAGGCAAGGCCTGGGGTATCCTCTCACACTAAGGGTATTCTGATGTCAGCCCTGTGTTAATCAATGGGGGGCGGGGCACATGTGGGGAGGGAGGGGGAGGATGAGAAGGATGGTTTACCCACTTAGGGCTTGTACAAAGCTAATTTCATGGACTGGTTGGAGAAAAAGAGCTAGTACCCTCTTTCCCCAGCAGTCGTCAGCTCCAGCCCCTTCCAGGGCCTGAGGTTCAGAACTGCCATGCATTGTGGTGCAGATTGTTCACTGCACAAGGGCATTCAACTGAGGGAGCAAGTAGGAACTAAAGTATAGCCTGCACTCTGCTTGCTTGACTGTGTGCCCTGGTATAGGCTAGTGTCCAACCAGAAGATGACCTTTTTCAAGTATGTATAAAGGTGACTGTGAGTGAGCAGTGGCCCTTCAAAGGCCATACTTGCCAGGGCATGAATTCTCCCTCTCCCTGTCCCCTTCCCTGGAGTAGAGCAGGGAAAGAGCTTGGTCATTCCCAGGCTGGACTGTCATGGGCTGGACATAGGGGCACAAAAAACTTCAACTAACAAGAGTCAAAGCCAAGACTTTTGACTTTTTAAGAAATGTGGGTATCAGCTCTCCACTGCTATCTCTGGCTTAAAAAAAAGAAAAGAAATGTGGGTATCAGGCCAGGTGCTGTGGCTAGTGCCTGTAACCCCAGCACTTTGGTGGGAGGATTGCTTGAGGCCAGGAGTTTGAGACCAGCCTGGGCAACAGAGAGAGATCACCCTGCCCCATCTCTAGAAAAAATTAAAAAATTAGATGTGCATGGTGGTATATACCTATAGTCCCAGCTACTCAGGAGGCTAAGGCAGAAGGATCTCTTGAGCCCAAGAGTTCAAGGTTACAATGAGCTATGATCACAGCACTGCACTCCCACCTGGGCAAAAAGGGAGACTCCCATCTCTTAAAAAAAAAAAAACACGAAAAGGAATGTATCATATCAGTGTGTGTGTGTGTGAAGTGGGTGTGACAAGGACTAAACTCTAAGATATCAGGGAGACTTGTTAATAATAGTATGATTTATATATAATAATAACCAGTCTTTATGGAGCCCTCACTCTGTTCCAGGCTCTATTCTAAAGTGTTTTAAATGTAATGCATTTAACCCCAGGAACTATCTTTTGAAGTGAATATATTACTATCCCCCTATATGGATTAGCAAACCACAGTTTAGAGAATTTTAGTACCTTGCCCAAGATTATCCAGCTTGTCAGTGGCAGGATTCAACCCCAGGCTGTCTGTTTCTAGTGCCTACAATCTTAGCCAGTACACCATACTGCCTCCTAACACAGAAAAGAGAAAAAAGTGTAAACCAGGGGTTTGACTCATTATCTAAATTATATCAGCATTTCCTAAACTTATCTGACTCCAAAGTCCTTTTTTATCCAAACATTTATTAACATCTCCAGGAACTACTATTCCACAGGACACAGTTTGGGAAACTTGTGCTATACTAATTGCTGCTATATATATGAAACGCATACTGTTTAGGATAATTATTACTCAACATAGTAACTGTTATAATTACTATTTCGGCTTAACTTGGTGGACATCTTTATTTTATACTGCTACTGTTTGTGACTGCCCAGTGTTCTCTTGCCCAGATAGCAGTCACATCTTCTGATTTAAAACTCAAAGGGAACTGTCGTTTCTGTCTCATTTGTGGGTTCCTTACTTTCTGGCTACTTCTTTAAGTTCAGGGTTCCCCAGGGCATTGTGCTTCGGTCACTGGTCACCCACATTCATGCTTTTTACCCAGATCTGAATCCCGGTGACCGCATAATGTCCAGACCTCCCTACTGTGGATGCCTTACAGGCTCTTCAGACTCTTCGCATGCACACACACGAAGCCTGGGGGTTAAGAGCATTGGCCCTGGAGCTGGAATGCCTGAATTTCGACCTCTTTCCACCACTCTGCAAGCTGTGCAGATCTGGCCAAGCTATACCACACCTCAACATTTTATTTTCCTCATCCATAAATTGAAAACAATAATATCTACTTATAGAGTTAAAAGAAAAGTGCATGAAAACCTCACAGCACAGTGCCTCATCTACATAAGTGATTAATAAATGTTAGCCATCATCAACATCTCTCTCCCTGACTTGTTTCCCTTCCCTGTATTTCTTTTTTCTTTCTTTCTTTTTTCAGAGACAAGGTCTCTCTGTATTGCCCACGCTGGAGTGCAGTGGTGCAATCATAGCACACTGCAACCTTGAACTCCTGGGCTCAAGCAATCCTCTGAGTCCTGAGTAGCTGGAACTACAGGCATGTGACATGATGCCCCGCTGTCTTCCCCGTATTTCTTATCCCGGTCTATAACCCCATTATCCACTCAGGCACAAGCCAGAAACCTGGGTGCCTCCCTGGATTTGTGTTTCTCCCTTACCCACCACGTCTCCATCATCGCTCACCTGGATACTCTTCCAATCCATCCCTCCCTTCTCATTATCAACACCCTGCATCGGGCATTTATTGTCTCTTCTAGTTGCTTTCCTGCCTCCATTCTTGGCTCCCCTGCCCGAAATCTACATGGAGTGATCTATCTAAAATGCAGAATTTCTCAGGCACTCCCCTCTTCCCTGCTCAGAATACAGATGATGCCCTTCCCCATAATTTACCCCTCCCACACACACACACCTGCATCTCTGCCTCATCTCCCCACACTTCCCATCTCACTGTTCCTGCTCTAGTAACACATCACCTGCCTGTTGTTTCCCCACGCCCAGATTCCACACCTTTGTTCATGTGGTTCCCTTGCCTGCGAGGCTTGTAGCTTTCTTCCCCTGCTAACTCCTTTGTTCGGGTGCCATCTAGGAAGCCTTCCCTGAACCCTAGGGGGGATGCATATTCCTCTTCCGTGCTCTGTAACATCCAGGGCTTATCACTGACCCCTTTCTGTTAAATTTATCTGTCTTATATTTGTCTGTAGTTCCTTATAGATAGAGATCACGTGTTATTTATGTGTGGCTGCAGGACCTAGCATGGTTCCTAAAACATGGGAAGTTCTCTTGGTTAAATTGATGGTGCTCATTGATGAGTTGAAAAGCACAGCTTGGAAGGACACTCCTCTTCATGCACCCAAAGAACAGTGTCCAGGCTCTTGTGTCTCTCTCCCCAGAACCAGCAACACATGCTGTTTACACTGGGCCCTTCCTGCACAGAGCATGTTGCCAGCTAAAATAAATCATTGTCAGCTCTGGGGAAAGTTCAGCCCTGATTTCTGAATTGATTTCCTCCTCGCACTGTCTGCTGGGTATTTTACTGATATCCTTACAGGTAAAGACAATCCAACTCCAGCTGCCTGGGTTACCCAGGGAAAAGAGACCATGGAAGTAACAGAGGTCAATGTGCCTAGCCCTTTACTGGAGAAGGGTGGGAAACACACACACTGACATTCCCATTGCAGTGCAACCCTCGTGCCAGTCCCCTCTGCCAAGTGCCCAGTGGGAAAAGCTAAGGAAGGAGGCAACATGATTAGGACTGCTAGAATCTGCCCCAACTCTTTGCTGATTTCTTGAGTGGCCTTGCAAGACATACTTCCCTAGGCAGCTATTTACCAAGCCTCAAATGTTGTCCCTACACCACCCTAATTCCCTGAAACCTGGAGGAGCCAGCCGAAGTCAACTGTGTGAACTAGTGAGATAAGCACTGGATTGGGGGTCAGGGAAGAAGTCCCAGGCCATATTCAGCTGCTAGTCCAGTTATTTTGGCTCTCAGAGTCTGGATTGCTTCATCAAGAAAACGTAGGACTGGCTGATTTACGTCCCTGTCGACCCCAAAGTCTATGAGTCTCTGATTTCAACGCCCTAGCACAAAGGGTACCTTCCCTGTGAGTCAGAGAAATTTCTCAGGCTGTGAGCCTCTGCCTCTAGCCAAGTTTAAATGCCCTCTTTTTCTAATCCTTCTCTCTGACCCACTCAGGCAGAATTCACACCAAATGTGTTTCTCGAGCGTCCTGGGATATGGTTTCACTCATCTTTGTGTTCCCCAAAGAAACAATGTGCCTTGACCTAGTTGAGATTCAACAGATCATTTAGAGCTCCCATTAAAATATTAAAGCAAAGCAAACAGTGACCAAGAAGGAACCAAAGAGAAGATACTCCAGTGGGAGCTGTGGTGTTGGAGTCACGGCTCCTCATTACTTAGGAGTCTTCCTCTCGTTGTCTAGACAACCCTGAGAAACGCTGTGCCTGCCATGGGAGAATCAAGATGGTGATGTGCAGTTTGTCAGCCCTTGAACATCTGAAAAGACCAAGTTAGGGTTTTTAGGTGCAAGAAACACCTGAAGGAAAAAACAAGCAGGACCAGAATAGCTCCCCTGACTCCAGGTAGCAGCAACGGTGGCACAGTTTCCTCAGGGCATCCCTGTAAGGCAAATCAGCTGCGTTTTCTTCGAGTGTCCCATCTAAACGTAAATTCCCAATGAAGGGCGCTGGGTTGGATACATTGGGTCACGTGTCCACCCTTTGGCCACGGAAATGGAGGGCAGCCTGATTTATAGACTTTCTGAGATTGAAGGAGGAAGAGCGGACAGAGGGAAAATCTACCCGTGGTTCCAAAGAGTAAGAGAATGGTGCTGTACTGCAGAAACCGGATGTCTACTCTCTCGAGAGCCTCGGGGAGAGAGGCAAACTCACCTCTCGGGGACAGCCTTGTCCCTACCGTCACAGTACCCTATGCTCTCCCACCCCTGTCCCTTACAGTGAGGTGGGAAATGGTGAGGGAGCCTGAAAAACTGAGATCTGTGCAAACTTTGCCTTTTTGAGGAAAACTTTGTATGATTTTGAAGGAAAACTTTGCCTTGTCAGTCATATTGACAAGGTTTATTCAAGCTGGCAAAAACTTTTTTTTATCTTCTCACCAGGAAAAATGAAAGCCCACTTTACATTTCAACACAACACAGTCATACACACACACACATCTAAAATATATATGAGCTTTATTGTGATATAATTCACATATCATAAAATTTACCTTTTTAAAGCACACAATTCAGTGGTTTTTATTATATTCACAGAGCTATGCAACCGTCACCACTAATTCTAGAACATTTCATCACCCCAAAAAGAAACCCTATATCCATTGGCAAGGAAATCCCATATCTATTGGTAGTTACTCCCCCATTTCCTCCCAATCTCCACTAATCCACTTTCTGTCTCTATGGATTTGCCTATTCTGGACATTTCTTTGTGACTGACTTACTTCACCTTAGTATAATATTTTTGAGGTTCATCCATTTTATAGCATGAATCAGTACTTCATTCTTTTTATGACCGATTAGTATTCCTTTGTTTGGGTACACCCCATTTTGTTTATCCATCGGTGGATGGACATTTGGGTTGCTGCCACTTTTTAGCTATTAAAGATAATGCTGCCAGGAACATTCATGTACAAGATTTTGTGTGGATGCTTTCATTTCTCTTGGGTATATCCCTAGGCGTAGAATTGCTGGGTTTTATGGTAACTCTATGCTAACCTTTTGTGAATGGCCAGACTGTTTTCCAAAGTGGCCGTACCATTTTACATTCTTACAAGCAGGGTATGTATGAGTGTTCCAATTTTTCCACATCCTCACCAACACTTACTGCTGTCTTCTGTTTGACTATAGCCATCCAAGTGACTGTGAAGTGGTATCCCATTGTGGTTTTCATTTGCATTTCCTTGCTAGGTAATGATGTTGGACATCTTTTCTCCTGTGCTTATTGACCATTTGCATTCTTTGGAGAAATGTCTATTTAGATTCTTTGCCTGTTCTTTAATTTGGTTATTTGTCCTTTTATTATTGAGTTTTAAGTGTTCTGTATATATTCTGGATACTAGACCCTTGTCAGAGATATGGTTCGCAAATATTTTCTCCCGTTCTATGGGGTTGTATTTTCACTTTCTTGATAGTGTCCTTTAAAACACTTAAGTTTTTATTTTGATGAATTCCAATTTGCTTTTGTTTTTTTTTCTTGTCACTTGTGCTTTTCCATATCATATCCAAGAAACCATTGCCTAATGCAAGATCACAAAGATTTACTCCTATGTTTTCTTCTAAGAGTTTTAGCTCTCACATTTAGATCAACGATCTATTTTGAGTTAATTTTTGTGTATGGTATGAGGTAGGGTCCAACATCATTGTTTTGGGTGTGGATAACCAGTTGTTCTGCATCATTGGTTGAAAAGACTTTTTTCATCACTGAATTGTCTTGACACCTTTATCAAAAACCATTTGACAGTAAATGTAAGAGTTTATTTCTGGACTGTCAATACTATTTCATTGATCTAAATCTTTACACCAGTACTACACCATCTTCATTACTGTAGCTAAGGAGTAAACTGTGAAATCTGGCAGTATAAGCCCTCCAACTTTGCTCCCCTTTTTCAAGATTTTTAATCTATTCTGGGTCCCTTGAATTTACATTTGACCTGTAGATACAGCTTACCAATTTCTGTAAAAAAAATCCCGCTGGAATATTGATAGGGATTGGGTGGAATCTATAGATCAATTTGGGGAGTATCACCATCTAAACAATATTAAGTCTTACGATCCTTGAACATGGATGTCTTTCCATTTATTTAGGTCTTCTTTAATTTCTTTCAATAATGCGTTGTAATTTTCAGTGTACATGTCTTGTGCATCTTTTGGTAAATATATTCCTAAGTATTTATTTTTATGCTACTGTGAATTGTTTTTATAATTTCATATTTGATTGTTCATTTTTAGTACATAAAATAGAATTGATTTTTATATATTGTATTATATTTTGTATCTGTAGCCTTGCTGAACATGTTCACTAATTCCTAAGAGTGTGTATATATGTTTGTTTATATTCTTTAGAATTTTCTGTATATAAGATCATGTCATTTATGAATGGGATAGTTTTACTTCTTCCTTTCAAATCTGGGTACCATTTGTTCCTTTCTAGCCTAATTGTCCTAGCTGGAACCTTCAGTATAGTGTTGAATAGCATTGGTGAGAGCAGTCATCTTTGTCTTGTTCCTCATGTTAGGAGAAAAGCTTTCAGTCTTCCACCATTAAGTATAATGTTAGCTGTGGGAGTTTTGTAGGTGCTTTTATCAAGCTGGGGAAGTTCACTTCTATTCCTAGTTTGTTGAGTGTTTTTATCATGAAAGGGTGTTGGATTTTGTCCTATACTGCATCTATTGAGATAATTGTATGATTTCTGTCCTTTATTCTATTAATATGGTACATTACACTGATTGATTTTCAAATGTTAAATCAATCTTGCACTCCTAGGATAAATCCTACTTGGTCATGACATATAATTCTTTTTATATGTTGCTGTGGTCATTTTGCTAGTATTTTGTTGAGGATTTTGGCATCTATATTCCTAGACAATATTGGTATATAGTTTTCTTATAATATCTTCCTCTGGTTTTGGTATCTGGGGAATACTGGACTCATGAAATGAGTTGGGGCATGTTCCTTCCTGTTCTATTTTTTGAAAGAATGTGAAGAACTGGTTTTAATTCTTTAAACCTGTAGTGGAATTCACCAGTGAAGTCATCAGGGCATAATTTTCTTTGTGGGAAGTTTTCAAAATACTAATGCAATCTCTTTACTTTCTATACGTCTATTCAGATTATCTATTTCTTGAGACAGTTTTGTAGTGTGTATCTTTCTAAGAATTTTTTCATTTTATCTAGGTTATCTAATATTTTTGGCACATAGTTGTTGATAGTATCCCCTTAAATTCTTTTTATTTTTTAAAGGTTGGTAGTAATGCCTCCTCCCTTTTTCATTCCTGATTTTAGTAAATTGAGTCTTCCCTCCTTTTTTTTCTTGGTCAATCTAGCTAAAGATTTGTCAATTTTGTTCATCTCTTCCAAGAACCAACTTTTAGTTTCATTAGTTTTTTTCTATTGCATTTCTATTAATAAAGTGGTTTTTGAGTGCTTAGATAATACAAGCTGCTTTGGTCAGGGGAAGCACACACTGGGACTATTTCTTTGAGCAGCTGGATTCAAACTCAACACCTTGTCTATTTTCCTCTAAACCAGGGATCTCTATTTTAGTATCTCCACCGTCACCTCTACCCCTAGAGCAATATGACAAAGAAAACAAGAGATCACACTATTATTTGGAGGTCATAAGGGGACAAGAATTCCATTAAATCTGTAAACATTTCTTAAACATCTCTAACAAGCTCTGTGGAAGGCACCAGGAAAGATAGAGATGATAAACCAGAGGCAGTCTTGGACTTCTCCAAGTTCACAATGCAGTTGGGGAAACATACATGTACACAGTCAACTTTAACACAGGTCAGCCTGCAATGAGAGCTGTGATTGGGTGTGAGCAAAATGCCCTGGGAGCATGGGGTGGGGGAGGCAATTAATCTATCTGGAAGAATCAGGGAACAGAAGAGTTAGCATTTTAGGTAAGCCTTGAAGAATGGATTTTGGGAGGAAGGAAAGGAAACAGGAGGGAATTTTCTTCAATTAGAGAGAAGCACATGAGCCAAGGCAGTGAGTGGTAGGAAATCAGGTCTGGGCAGTGACACAGTGTACTGGGAAGAGGAACAGGCTGGACAGAAAAGCTAGGATCAGACTTCCGAGGGTTCCAAAGTGTGTGCTAAGGAGTTAGAACTTTGTCCTGAAGAATCCACTGAAGGGCTCTGAGCAGGAGGATGGCATGACCAGTCTTTGTTTGGATTTGGTAGAACCTTAGCAACAGAACCTAAGATGGTTTTTCAGGCTCTGTGGTGCCATCCACACCTGGAGAAGCAAGCAAAGATGGCTGCCTTCACCACTGTTGATCACTCGCTCCTTGGGACTCTCTCCTCCCTCGGCTTCCATAGAACGGCGCTTCCCTGGTCTCTTTCCTACCTCTCTGGCTCCTCAGTCTCCTTAGCAGGCTTCTCTTCCTCTGCCCATCCTTGAAATGTTAATGTTCCTCAGAGTTCTGTTCTAGATCCTTTTCTTTTCTCGCTAGACCATTCTCCCTTGAAGATCTCATATGTTGCTGTGGCTTCAATGACCGACTAGGGACTGGTAACTCCCAAATCTATTTATAGCCTGTCCTGGCCTCTCCTTAGCTTCAGATCCATAAGATCTAACTGTCCATTGAACATCTCTGTTTAGATACTATATTCATTAGAATTAGATGCAGCTGTGAGTAAAAGGAAAACACAAGTAAAATGGCTCCAACGAGATAGAAGTTTATTTCTATTTTAGATCAAAGGAGTCCAGAGGTATTAAGTCCAGACCTGGTATGAAGACACTACCATGTCAGGGTCTCAGGATCCTTCTGTTATTCTGCCACCCTCAACCCTCAACTTTTATCTCATGATTCAGGATGACGCTTAGGCTCCAGCAGGAAGAAGGAAGCAGTCCTCTCTCTTACATGCCATCTCTCTTCCAAGACATTTCCCAGCAGTTGCACGACATGTGCCTATATTCTACTGGCCAGAACTGGCCAGAAAATTGGAGGGGAGAACAACTATTAAACAGCAGTTCTTCCATAGATGCCCCACAAGCACCCTAAACGCAACATGTCCAAAACAGAACTCCTCATTTCCAACCCTTCCACACCCACTCACTCCCAAACCTGTTCTCTTCCTGACTTCTCTATCTCATCATGGCCCCAGCATCCAGTTGGTTGCCCAAAGCAGAAACCCGGGAGTCATAGCTCTGAAATCTGTCCCTTTGTCTCTATCCTCAAGCCACCATCATCTTCCAGGTCAACAACAACAGTTCTGCCTCTGGTCCTCTAATCCCCATTCTTGCTTCCCTCAAATGCATTCTCTACATCTGCATTGTCCAATATGGTAGCCACTAACTGCATGTGGCTGTGGAGAACTCCAAAGGTGGGGCTAACACAATTTAAAAGGTGCTGTAGACTGGGCGCAGTGGCTCACACCTGTAATTCTAGCACTCTGGGAGGCCGAGGTGGGAGGATTGCTTGAGGTCAAGAGTTTGAGATCAGCCTGAGGAAGAGCGAGACTCCCATCTCTACTAAAAATAGAAAAAATTAGCCAGGCATGGTGCTGTGCACCTGTAGTCCCAGCTACTCAGGGGGCTGAGGTAGGAGAATCGTTTGAGCCCAGGAGTTTGAGGTTGCTATGAGCTAGGCTGATGCCACAGCACTTTAGCCCAGGCAACAGAGTAAGACTCTGTCTCAAAAAAAAAAAAACACAGACAAAAACAAAACCTTTCAGTGTCTTATCATTGTATGATAAAGTTTATTCTTCCCAACATGGTTTTCAATCCCTCCATGACCCAGTCCCAGCCTGATCCTCCAGCCTCATCTCTCACCCCCTCCTCTCCTCCTACCCCTTGCATGCTACAGTCCAGCCCTGTGTGTTTCTTTCAGCTCCTTCAATGCACCATGTGTCTAGCTTCTGGGCCCTCACACATGCTGTTCCCTGTGCCTGGACCACTCTTCCACCTCTTGCCCTGCTTACTGCTCTGTTCATCTTTCCAGCCTGAGCTTAGATATATCTCCTCCCCAGGAGGCCTTTCCAGCTGTCTTGCTTCCCTGAGCTCTCATAACTCCTCTATCCTGATCCCACTCCACCCCACCCCCAAATAATAGTGTGCCAAATATCTGTGTCCTTTTTCCAGACTGATTGGAATCTTGCCTGTCATGTTCACTGTGGGGTCAGTCCGTAGCACCTCGAGCAAAGGCTGGAGCATAGTCCAGCCTTCAACAAGTGTTTGCCGAATGAATGACACCCCAAAGCCAGACAGAAAAAGTTTCAGATGGACAGGAGGCCAGACCACATGAGTTCTTAGTCTCAAAGAGATGGCCACCCAGCGACCACAGGTTCCCAGTCTGGGAGGGAAACTTTTAAAGGGAAAAGGGAAACTTTTAACACATCGCTCCATCTTCAGCCCTGCTCCAGGCCCACACAGGCCGTTTATGAGGACCCAGGCCACCACTGTCCCTTCTTCTTCCCAGGAAGAGCAAATAGCACTGGCTCTGCTCCCAGGAAAGCTCCCTGGCACCCACCCCAACATGCTCAGCAGGAGCTATATTGAGGGTTCTTGCTGGAGATGAGCTTCCTCCTAGGTGGGGGTGGGGGTGGGAATGGGGTAAGGAGGTGAGGAGGAGAGAGTGAGGAGGGTACCGGTTTTGAGTTGCTGTTTACCCAGCCCAGGAGAGATGAAGTGCATGTTACTAACAAAGGGTGAGCCTCTCTGTGAAGATTTCTTTTCAGGAGACAGGGGGTAGGGACCCAGAACTGAAGACAGGAAAGAACTTGGAGTCAGGAAGCCAGACCAGGGGTCCCTGGGGCTCCATAGCTAACTTGCTGTGTGACCTGAAACAAGTCACACAGCCTCTCTGGGCTTCAACTATAATAAAAAGAATCCTTGCTGTCTGCACCCCTGAAGAGGCTCTCATAAGAATGGACGGAGTTGATGGGTGTAAATAGGCTGTGAAAGTAAAGTATCAGGGAAAAGTACCCCATAAGAGGGAGCATTTTGAGGTGGTTGGTATTTGGGTGGCAGGATATGAGCGTGCAGATGTGGGAAGGAGGCGGGAGTGGTGGGTGGGAATGCACCTTCTCTCAACAAAGGTGGGCTTACATCAGGGTAGAGCCAGAAGCCACCCTCCCCCACCCGCCCGGAGCCTGATCTGCCCATTCTAAACTTGGACCTGAAAAGCAAGTCTTGAACAGAACCCTGGAGAGAGTGGTCCCACCAGGGAACCTCCAGGCCCTGAAAGGATTCGTCACTGCTTCTGTCACACTCAGGTGAGCATGAATACACACACACACACACACACACACACACACACACACACCCTCTCTTTGCAGTTTAGGCCCACGCTTCAGGTCGTTGCATCTTAGAGCCTCCTGCTACTACCCTTCTCAACTTGGAAGGGCTTCCAGTGGATTGACACTTCCCTTAACTCAGCCAGAGACCACCCTGCCATGGGCTGCTCCATGTGTGGTCCCTGATCCTCAAAGAGTCCATAGCAGTCAAGGTAGCTGGACTCCGTCGTGCCCTATCAAAAGCGGGTCTTCATGGGGGGATGCACACTGGAGGCCCTTGCTCTCAGGGCAGACCCTGCCCCTGGCATGGCCACTGCTCAGGGTTTTATTCTTCTCTTCTCTCTTTTCCTTTCACAGCCATGTCAGATCCCACAAAGCAATCAGTGGCACCTGCAGTTCCCAACCTGAAGAACTGAAAACACACTGCCCAGCATGCTGCCAACAGCGGCCGGCACGAAGAGCCTCTGTAATCACAGACATGCAAGGGTTTAGGCTCCTGTTCTCACTCATCTATGAAACACTGCCCTTCCCTCCCTTTCCCGTGGTGCCTTTAAAAAGGAAATGTGAGGCTGGGGCCTTCAGAAAAGCAAGTTCCAACTCCCTGCTCCACCGTGGGCAGACTCCAGCCTTGCTGCCATTCAAATCCTTCCAGTTGTGTGTTCGTTCCTTCATTCAAAACACATCTACCGGCCCCCTGCCTGTGCTAGCACTGGTCTGTGCGGAGGACACACCAATGTGACCCAGCCCCCACTTTTTTTTTTTTTTTTGAGATAGTGTCTCATTTTGTTGCCCAGGCTAGAGTGCCGTGGCATCAGCCTAGCTCACAGCAACCTCAAACTCCTGCAGCCCCCACTTTTGAAGAGCTCACAGCCTAGTAAGGAAATTAAGGGATGTGATTTAAGTAGTTACAATAAAAATAAAGAAGTGATGAGTGATAAGGAAAGTGCAGATCAAATCCCATGTCAGGGAAAGGCGGTGTTGGAAAGGGCAGCTGTTTCTTGAGGGTAATATAGTGTAGTCCTGGAAGTATAAACCCTGGAGACCACAGGCCTGGGTTAAAATCCTGACTTGGCCACTTACTAACTGTGTCACCCTAGGAGAAATGGGGAGAACTTTGAGGTTATTGTGAGGATAAAGTGCAGTGTCCAGCATATAGTAGATGCTCAACAAATGTCAGATGCTATGACAAAGGAAGGTAGCACATAACATGAGCTTTTTACTTGTGTGGAGTAGGGAGGTAGGACATTATAGAACCATAAGGGCAAAGGAAGAAAATGAACTGCTTGTGTGGAATTCCTTTGGGTGATAGCATAGCTCGTGAGAAGTGAAGAAAGAAGCAATGAGGCTAGTAAATTGAATTGGGGTTAAAACTTGGAGCATTGAATGCCAAAATGATCTTAAGGTTAGGGATGATGACATAGACAGTCTTTTCCTTTTCTTTCTTTCGTTCTTTCTCACTATGTTGCCCAGCCTGTCCTCCTAAGCTCAAGTGATCTTTATGGTCTTCCTGCCTCAGTTTCCCGAGTAGCTGGGAATGCAGGCGGGCACCACTGTGCTCAATATAGACGGTCTTGATAGCAGAGTGCCAGCCTAGCCTGAAGCAATCGTCCTCATCTTTAGAGCCACATTCAGTTAGGCCAAATTTCAGTCTCTCCAAAGCTGGGGAGCCAGCCCTTGGGGCTTGGTGCAGTGTTGGCTTGCGTGCCCTAGACTCTGCCCATCTGGAAAGGCCTATTCCTGCCTCTTCCAGCCAACTGAGCCCTGGAATCAGGGCCAAGGGAGAAGAGTCACTTCCTTTCCCAAGGACTAGTGGACATCTCTGTCCACCAGAAGGCTGGTGTTGGGGAACAAAAGCTGGGAGGGGCCTCAGGAAAGGTGTCCGATGGGGAGGGAGATGGGAATGGGGGGCGAGGCTGACCAGGCTCATGGTCATTATCACCACCCTCTGTCTCCCCTGGGGTTAGACAGACCCTCCTCTATCCTATTTGGGAGTAGGACAGACTGAGAGCAAAGACTTCATCAAGCGCAAAACCAACCAAGGAGAGGCTGTAACTGGAGAATGTCAAAGACAGCAAGGGTCCCAGAGAGAGAGTCCTCACTTGGGTGCACCCCTAACTCTGGATTGAGGAGGAGGAGGGGGCATTAGGGATCTATCTGGGGGCTCATTTCAAGTAAGAGAGCCAGATGGGGAGACGACGTGGCACAGAGGAAAGGGTCGTCACCGAGGGGATTGGGAGGCATCCATCCTTATCCCTTATCCCGGTTGTGCCTCTCACTTTGTGTGACTCTGGGGAAATCACTTTCCCTGGGCCTCTGCTCCTCCTCAGTAAAACAAAAGGGTTTTGCTAGGAGGGTCTCAGAGGCCTTTTCCAGCTCAGAAGTCTTACATCTGTGCTCAAGTGATTGTGCCGTCAAGATTTGGGGTCTTGGAATGTGCCCTAAATGCGAGAAGGAACCCAGAACAGATCTGAGAAACTAGAGGAGCTGTCAGGAGCCCCCAGCCCCCAAGTGTGCAGAGGTGAGGTCTGCAGGGAGGCAGGGAGAGCAGAGAGAAACACCAGGGAGGGAGGGAGGCAGCCTACCTGAGCGCCTGACATCTCCAGGGCAAAGGAAGTTAACAGGTAGGAGGTTTCTTCTCCCAACTCGAGCTACCTCAGGACCCTGTGGAAAAGCTGCATTATAATCGATAGCCTCATAAATAAATAAAGAGTCAGCACCTCCTGTCTCCAGCTCAGGGCTTCTTTAGGAAAATAGAACCGTGACCCACTTCTACTCGCCCATTCTGGCTTCCTGCAGAGGCCTCCAGAGGGAAGGCACTCTCGCACAGGTCATCTGGGGCATCCCCCTGCCTCATATGCCCCATCCAAGGAGGTCAAGCCCTCGGGGGTGTGCCCTCTTCCCACCACCCAGCTCCCTGGGGCTCTCTCCCAGGCAGGCCGACGCCCGCACCCTCCGGCCTGTGCCCTGACCGCAATTCCCCGGTAAACTCTGCCCTCTGCTCTCAGCTCCGGCTCTTTGCTTCTCACCTCGCCCGATGTCGTGCCTTTCTTCTGACTACTGCCTGGCACCAAGCTGCATCAGCAGCAAGAAGAAGGCAGTTGCTCCCCACACCTCTGGGGCGTCTCCCCACTACACGCACCCTGTTGTAAATGAGCCCCTCAAGGTCTGACAAAGTAAATGCATTTCTGGGCGCCACAGCCGAAGACCCTCGCAACTGACTTCACAGAACACGTGTGTGCCTTCCTCTCTCTGACTTCTACAGCAACTGGTAAAAGCAAACCTCCAACAAACCAAGTTGGATATTTTGGGCCCCAAAGACCAAGATGGTCAGCCCCATGTAGTGATGGACAACTGCCTTCTGGGTGTGCCTTGAAACACCTCAGACCTCTCCCTTGTTTAGTGCCTCAGTTTCCCCTCTACCTCCCTGGCCCAGGCAGAGTACTCCCATGCCTAAGGCGTCTAAAGTGCTGCTTGGGTAGTTGGTGTGGAGAAAGGAGTTGTTGGGTTGTAACAGCCCTCTTTGTTCATAATTATTGACCACCATGTTCCCGCTGATCCCTGAGGACTGAACTTTAATTGAAAGTTCCTGACTAGAAAATACTCTGTCCCTGCTTTGCTCTCTAAGTATAATATTTAGAATGTTCCATTTCCTCCTGAGTCATCCATGGCAGTTTCAGGCCCAGCTTTCCAAGCCCACCTGATGGTCCGCAGTCAGCCCTATTACCTGAAAGAAACAATGCGGAGGGTGAATCCGTAGCCAGCACACCCATGATGCCTCCTGACACACATAAACAAAATGTTGTTTTGAGGTATCTACACTGCAGTTCCTTTCCCCCAGCACTAAAAATTGACGTCTCGTTGTCCCAGGGAAGAACTCAAGCCTAGGAAGCAGCCACTAATCCAGGCCCCCGGCTCTGCTTCGGCCACCTCTCAGATGACAGGCAGTAACTCTGGCCACCCAAAAGGTGGTACCTTTGCCTGGTACCTCACAAGAGGCCAGGGTGGCCAATAACACCATTTAGTGAACTTATAAAATCGGTTACTAATTTGCAAGCCTGCATTAATGAACCCTCCCACCCCCAAATATGGGAACATGCCAATAGAATGGAATTCTTACCCTAAAAAGAGCGGCATTCCAACCTTCAGTCATAGCTCTTACAGCCAAAGGGTCTTCTCGAAATTATTTGGGCCAGGCCTCTCCCTTTGAGTGGCCTCCAAGCCCCATTCTAGAAGGGACCAGCCCAGGCTCCCATGCAGGGCACTGGGGTCCAGGCCCAGGCTCTTGGCTCTACTCACAGCAAGGCTGGGGCTGGCACTGAGCAAACGGGTTGTGGCTGTCACCAGAGAGGAACTGGCAGCAGACATAGCAGACTCTGTTTTCTTTGCAGGCTAAGGGCAAGCAGAGGAAGCTGAGAATTCCTCTGCTGTGCCTCAAGGAAGAGGGGACAAGAGAAGCAGGGAAGGCCAGTGGCTCTCCCTGCAAAGGAGAAATTCCTCCAGCTCCTGGGATGAGCAAAGTAGTGCAGACCATAGATGGGAGGCAGGACAACCTAGGCCCCATGGAGTCCCTGGGGTGGATGTCAGGAGGCTGAGTCTTCTGTCTGGAAGTGCTCAGTGGCAGTCAGTGTTAGCTAACGTTTATTAAACGTTTGCTTCGTGCCAGGCACTGTGTCCAGAGCTCAGTTGCACTATGAAGGCAGATTGTGCAGGGACTGGGAACATTGGCTTAAGTGACACATGACTAGGTTCAAGTCCCCCACTTTGCTACTCACTAGCTCTATGACCTTGAGAAAGGTACTTAACCTCTTTGTGCCTCAGTCACTTCATTAATAACATGTGAATCCTAACAGTACCCACACGATGAAGTTTGACCATTAAGTGCATTCATACGCAGTGTCTGCCATGGAGTAGGCAGTGGACAAGTTTTGCTGTTACTACTTTGTTGCATCCTTACACAAAGCTCTGAAGTAGACATTATTAATCTTTGAGGCTCAAGGAAGTCAAAAGACTTGCCCAAGATCCCAGGTCCATTGACTGGCAGAGCATGGGTGCCCTCCTAATGGACCCTCGAGGTCCCTGTCTTTAGGAGGAAGCAGTATCTGAACTCCACAGCCCCCCACCAGGGGTCCATTCCAGTTTGGAAATTCCACAGCCACTTCATCAACAGCAGGAACAAAGGTAGATCGCTATCCTGCCTCTGAGGCCTGGCGTGCCTCTCGCGGCCAGGCTGGCCGGTGGCATAGGGCCCATCCAGAAGATCCCTCCCACCAGCTCTAGCAACACCCAACGCTAGGAGCCTTCCGGGTGCCTCACCCAGCCCCAGCCTCCCCAGGAGCCACCACCTTCCACCGCAGAATCCCTCCCTTTTGCAAGATGCTGGCAGGACTGGAGGGACCCTTTCAATTTCAGGATAAACAAACTGTTGTTCTGGCCCAGCCCTCTGCCGGCGTGCTGCTTCCCGCCCCCCTCGAGCCGCAGTGCACAGTCGCTCTGTTCTCCTGCCAACTTGGCAGCTCGTCGCTGCTGTTACTATCAACACCTCCGAGGGAAGAGGGAGAAGAGTCAGCTCTGATCGCCTGGCGCGCTGAGCCATAGATTCGTGTCGGAGCCAGCCCTGGAACGTCTCCTAAGCTCCCAAGGCTCCTGCTGGGGAGGGGAAGGTGGGCCCCATGTTGCTGAGGACAGATGGGGCTGGGGAGTGGCTCTGGGCCTGATTAGTGCAGCCCTGGTCACAAACAGCCTCCCAGCAGAGCCACTGGGCCTGGCCGAAGCTGCCAGGCCCTAGGAGCAGGCGGCTCTGATGGAAAGCACCGCAGGAGGATGCTTTTGGGGACTTGCAGGCACATAGGAGAAGACTGAGAGGGTCCAGTCTCACCCCAGCTCTTGCCACAGTCCAGGGTAGGGTTGGTGGCTTCCGTTCCCGAGATGGTTTGGTCAGGGGTCTGTGGCCAGGATTGAAAAAACGGGTCTTTCTCTGTCCAGACTGTGAGCTCCTGAAATGTACGGACTGCACCTTCTTCCTTCCATCTTCCTTGGACTCCTCGTGTGCAGAGCTCTTATCTTCCCTGTAGGATTGGACCGGGATCCCCTAAGGGACTGCACTTTCCCCACTGAATGGAAACTTCCCACAAGCAGAAACAACCTTTTCCTTTTCCCACTCCCTTCCCTGCCTTTCAGTCCCCATCCATTGGCTCTGTGAAGTGGCTGACACCCTTTCCTGGTTCCTGCTAGGACTCCTGGGGCCCCAGGTGGGAAGAACAGAGAACCTGTTTCTTCAAGGACCCAGTACCCCCTCGAACAAAGCCTGCCCATGGCACAAGGTCCATGGGCAGTCATCACCCGGACAGGACCCCAGGTGGTCGCTGTGCAGTCTCTCTTAGGGGGACTTGCCTCCCCGGCTCTCTTGCCATATGTCAAGGGAAGGCCTTTGTTTCCTGCTCCAGGGCTTTTGGCTTCAGCGAAAGTGGTGGGTTCAGGGGAAGCTTCCCAAACCTCTCACCACCCAGCCACCTAGTCTAGCCAAGGATGTGGTTGTAAGCGCCCACTCTGGGTGCTGCCAGTCTGTTTCCTTCTCTGTAACATGGAGATAACCTTGGGCAGCTCACTAGGTTATAGCCTACAGTGATGAAGGCATGAAGATGATGCCTGAATGCTCCTCGCTTTGGGCCTGGCATTTAGAAGCAGTATGTTTTCCTTTCTTCGCTCCTTCCTTCCTTCCTTCTTTACCTCCTTCCTCTCTCCACTCCCTCTAGGAGCCTTTCTCCCAGATGTGAAACTGATCCTAAGCCCCCCTCCGTTGCCCACTCCAGAAGTCTGAAAACCCCTACACGAGACACAGACATAGACATAGTTCTTTCTGGCAAGAAGCTCCCAGGTCTCCAGAAGGCAGCTCACTATTTGGAGAACTCACCCAGCGGGCTGGGATGTAAATAAGCCACGAGAGGCTGCGCCATTCTGGGTTGCACCTGTGAGCATCCCCCAGCTGAAGCCCCGTCAGCGTTTCCATGACAAACTCGTATTTCCGGATGCCTTTCTTCCAGCTTGAAGAGCGTGCCTCATGGTGAGACTTGACACTAAAAATGCTTTCATATTTTTTTCCCCTAGAAAAGGTTACATGCTCTAAAAATCCACATGCTCATTAAATGTGTTTGCTCTTCATTCTGAGAGTTTGTGGATGTTTTATTTGTACAGTACATGTGCAAGCAGGTGATAGACATGTAGGAAGTTCTGTAGTGGATCCCCATCGTGGCTAATACACAACCACGGCACACCCAGACATTATGTCTCCCCTTCCCCAAACATCTGCTGCATCCATTTGCCTGTCTCAAACCCTGAAATTCAACCATTAGACTTACTGCTTTTGAACGTGAAAGATTACCCTTCTTTAAAAGTCCGCCGTGAACAATGCACCAACCCCTAAAAGGGGGTGATGCTGTGACTCAAATTCCGAAAAGCTAAATGGTCTTTGGGCTCACCTGGGGTGCTTCCAAAAATGCAGACACCCAGGCCCTGCCTCAGACATACCGAATCAGAATTTCCAGGACTGGAGATGAGCCTAGGACTCTGCATTTTAACGAACCATCTGTGTGAAGCTAATAACCAACCAGGTTTAGAAACCACTGATGTAGGGCATGGAGCATCAGGGGAGGAAAGAACACCATTTATGGAGAATCCCTGGGCACTTCACTCTCTGAAGCTGGGGGAAACATGTGAGCTCCAGCTCCCGTGGCCTGTCTGAGGACCAAATGAGGCAATATTATGGAAATGCGTGTTAAAAACCATCAGACAATGCAAATGTTAATTGTTGTTCCATATCCATACGTGGCATACGGCATACATAGGTACATGTACATGTTCATGTACATTTATGTACCCCGATTTCCTACAGAGAGGGCAGGGCAGATCTGACCTTTTTTTTTTTTGTTTTCCTTAAGAGATAGTGTGTCACTCTGTTACCCAGGCTGTAGTGCGGTGGTGCAATCATAGTTCACTATAACTTTGAACTCCTAGGCTCAAGCAGTCCTCCTGTTTCAGCCTCCCCAGTAGCTAAGACTACAGGTGCACGCCACCACACCCAGGTAATTGTTTTAATTTTTTTGCAGAGACAGAATCTTGCTATATTGCCCAGGCTGGCTTCCACCTCTTGGCCTCAAGCAATCCTCCTGCCTTGGCCTCCCAAAGTGCTGAGATTACAGGCATGAGTCACCACACCTGGCCTTGGACTTTCGTCATTCTTTTTCATCTACACTCCTGGCTGTCTTCACTTTCAGATGGACTCTCCCACTTCACGACGTGTCCCCTGAAGTCCTCTCCCAATAGCTTGGCACAGTCCCAGATAATATAAAAAAAGATATTTCAATCTATGGGTTCATCTACCATCTATGATCTTTTAGATGTTCATCTCTTCTGGGAAGTAATAAGAAAGAAGAGTCACTCCTGTTTTATAACAAGGAGAATCCAAGGCAGGTAGGCTTACAGGGCTTTATACCATTTGAACACGGGGCTGTGATTCTTTCATTTTGAGAACTGGTGAACATGAACACACACAAAAATTCTTCATACAGTTTCAGGGTTTCATGGACTTCCTGGTGCCCTCCCGTGGACTCCCTATGAGTGCAGGAACCCCAGGCAAAGAACACGCGCCTCACATGAAGCTGGCAGTCCAAGCCCTGTAAGCCCCCCAAGGATCACATTCAAGCACATGAGGGATCCTTTCAGCCATGCCTTGTGACTTGAATCATCGCTCCCCAGCCCCAGGCTATGAGTTGAACTTGCCTGACCTTCTCCCCCTCTCCAAGAAAGAGTGACACATTACCTGCATCAGGACAGAATCTTCTCAGACCAGACTGTGCCTCCCTGTTCCTGAGCCTGCAGCATGGGGAATCTGAGCTGCGATAAGGTACTAGGAGGACGGATAGTTTGTATCCGTAGACAACTTGTCTACGGCCACACCACCCTGAATGTGCCCAGTCTCGCCTGCCACTAGAAGCCAAGCAGGGCTGGGCCCAGTTACACTCGGATGGGAGAAAGCACAACTCCAACTGGCTTAATCAATAAAAGGAATCGATTGGTCCAGGACAATAAAACAGTTTGAGGTGGGGTTGGGCTTTATGTAAGGTCTGATCCGTCTGCTCTCTGATGTTTCTTTTTGTCTTGCCATTCTGTCTTTGGTGGTGTCAACTTCATCCTAAAACTCTCAGTCCTCAAGGTTGTAACATGGTTGCCAGCGGCAACCAAAGCTGTCTGCACCTTTGTTCACTCTCAGGAGAGAGAGAAGGCTGCTTTTTCAATAGTTCTCTTGGAAGAAAGTAGAAGCTTCTTTCCAGAGCCCCTCAGACAGTATCTCCCCTCATCTCCTCGGCCAAGATCGGGAAACATCCGGTCCCGATCACAGCCCACCTCAGACCCAGGGAGATGCGTGGCTGGGAAATGCAGGACGTGGTCATGCTGCCATGCTCAGAACCCCCAGGCTCTAGCACTCGGGCTCAGCCTCCCGCCCCTGAGCAGTTTAAACTGCTTTCAGGAAAGGAGTGATTTCATGAATGCTCGGGATCTGATCTCATTCCACACAGGCCCTTGGTGAAAACCTAAGCCAAGCAGGCCTGCGCCTTCTCAGGAAGGAAAGGGGAGCATTTTCACTTCCTAGAAAGGGAAGGAAACGGAATCCACAGCCAGCCAGCTGAGCAGGATGCTGGCCACACAGGGACTCCAGAGACCTGGGTTATGTCTTCTTTTTCCCTTAGAAGACCTGTTGAGTGATTATGAACAACCTGTTTCTCCTCTCTGGCCTCTGTACCAAAAGAGTAAAATGATCACCCCTTCCATTTCCCAGCGACCCCTGGGTAAGGTTACCACCCTCTGGAAGGAAGCAAATTCCTCAGAATATTCCAGGCTTGTGTACTACTGTGCAGAGGACAGAGCGTGAGGCGTGTGGAGTGGTTTCTGGCCAGTCCTTGATTTCCAGAACCATCCAGAAAGTCTTTAAGCACAACTCCAAGAAAAGTGGGGGGGAGCCCATATGGCCCAGACTCTGCTTGAAGGCTCATATCAAGAAACATGGTTCAGTAACTGAGAGTCATTTTAAAATAAATTCCAGTTATTTATTTATATCTTTTGAAGAGATAGAAACATTTGGCAATATTTTCCTCAAGCTCTTTTTTCTCCTTCCTAATTCTCTCATCCAGAGCTACTCCGGGGCATTTTACGTGCCAACAGCTCCCACATTCTGTCCAGTGCCCAGACGTCTCTCCTCTTTCCGAGCTTCTCATGACATAGGGGGATTTGGCCGCTTGCAGCACGTCCTTCCCTCTTCCTCCCGTCTCTCTCCTCACTTGATCCTCCAGTTCTGCAGCCTGGAAGATCTAGATATCAGATTATCAAGCTAGGACTTTCCTTAGAATACTCGTACTTCAATAAATCCTGTCCCTGTCACATAGGCATCATCAGGGAGCAGCCTTCAGCCTAGAGATGAGGAAGAGTCCCTGTTGCTGCTGGCCCGGGTGCTCCCCCACCCATGGTCACTTCCCTCCATCCTGCAGTAGGCCCCTTCCTCCCACTCTCCTCACTTCCTGGGTGACAGGGCCCAGACTGACTCAGTGTCCCAGGACTTCCACAGCGTTGTCATTGTAAAGTGGAGAGGGTCACACTCTTATTTGTGGAATTCTGGCATGTGAAACTTCTAAAAATGATTCAGTCAAATGCCAAGGTCTAACCTGGATCTTTAGACTGGAATATCCACGTTTTTTTGGCCGAGTTAAGGGTTCAGTCAGTGGCTGAAGAACAGGGTCTCTCTGTGAAAAGCGAAGTGGAAAATGAATCGACAGTGCGCCACTACCGTGATCTAACCACCGCACCGCCACGACCAGGCAGGAACCATTGCAATTCAGGGCGGAGCTTCGCTGAGCTACCCAGCCGCTCTATAATACTTCATCCTGACCACAGCAAGAGCAGAAAGAGGAAACAACAGGCACATCCCACAGAAAGGCTGAGTCAGTGATGAGCATGATTTGAGCAATTCTGGAAAAGCCTCTCTGTCCTCAAAAATCAAAAATCCACCCACCCGCTTTTCCATCCCAGGCCTGATTAGGATTAAACCATATCTGCCCGTAGCTGAAATTCTACCAGTAGAGAGGCACGACTTTGTCTTTAGGACAAATGTAAATATTGTTCCCTGAAAGGAGTAATTTAGTTACATTTGATTAACATTTCCATGATGTGCAAGGCACTGTGCTAAGCACTAGGCAATGTCTTAATCCTATCAGTTACCTTTGAGTGTGAATAAAATGGATATCAGGAGAAGAAAGAAAAGCCACTGAGAGGTGAGGAGAGATATGGCAAAAAGAGAGGAAAATGAAGACAAATTTCATCTTTATCCATCCTGGGCTCAGGGGAGAGGCTCTGGGTTGGAGATATAAATAGGGGACCTGCAGCATATGGATGGTGTTTAAAGCCATGAGACCAGATAAGGTCACCCAGCAGGAAGGGGAGAGGAAAGAGGGGAGGGGAGGGTGTGGGAGGGTGAGGAGGGAAAGAGAGGAGAGCTGAGGATAGTCAAGAACCAAGCCCTAGGGCATTCCAATTTTAGAGGTTGTGAAAAGGTGGAAAGCCAATCTGGAGAAGATAAATGAAAAAGGAAGAGCTAGTCAAGTAGGAAGAAGATTGGAAGAGCCTGGTGCCTGGAAGCAACCGAAGAGCAGAGTTTCAAGAAGAGAGGAGTGATCCAACCACTCAAAACGCTGCTGATGGGTCAAACAAGCATGGAGAAGGGACCATTGACTCTGTCAACATAGGAGTCACTGGGTGACCTTGAGAAAGGTGGTTTTGCTGCCATGGTAGGGACAAAAGCCTGATTGGAGTGTGTGTGACAGAGAATAGGAGCTGAGGAAATAGAAACAGTAGAGACAATTCGTTTAAGTTCTGCTATGAATGGTTAATGGCAAATGCTGAAATAACTGGAGAGGACTGTAGGATCAAGGATTTTTTTTCCCAAGATGAGAGCTATTATATCCCATTATTGTGCAGATGGGAATGGTCCATTTGAAAGGGAAAATTTGACGCTGCAGATGAGAGAGCAGATCATTGCTGGAGGGATGCTTTTGAATAAGCGAGAAGGGAAGGGATCCAGTGTGCAAGGGGAGGGGCTGGCCTCAGACAGACACATGGATGGTCCGTTCATCTCGAGTGGAGCGAAGGCAGCACACATGGGCCTGACTGTTGCAGGTTGGTATTTTTGGTGGTGGGAGGATGTGACTTTTTTTTTTCCTGATTTCTTCTTTTTCTCAGTGAGGGAAAAAAATGATGTCATCGGCTGAAAGTGAGAAGCAGTGAGAGCTGCATGGAGGCCTTGAGCAGAGAGGTGGCACGATGCAGGCATCTGTCACAGGAAGCAGGAGAATAACTTGCCTCGGGGAGAGACTAGAGGACTGCTGGGCAGCAGAGTGCTCCTCCTGAGGTTGGTGGCTGTGAATCTGGAGGGAAACCTTTCAGCGCGGTCCTGTGTTTTCCTCCAGCCACATTCAGCAACTGTGCAGGCGTGAAACAGCTATAAGTTAGATTTGGCCAGTGTTGGGGTTTTGCTAAGCCTAAAAGTTGGGACGGAAGAAGGTCAAGATGGTTTTACTAGTTATCTATTGCTGGGAAACAAATCACCCCAAACACAATTATCCCCCCGAAATAAACATTTATTGCCTCATAGTTTTTGTGAGTCAGAACTTGGAATTTGGAAGCAGCCTGGCTCAGCAGTTCTGGCTTGGGGTCTTTTAGGAGGCTGCAGTCAACATGTTAGCTGGGCCCGCAGTCATCTGAAAGCCTGACTGGGGCTGAAGGGTCTGCTTCCAAGATGGCACACTCATGCGGCTGGAGTGTCCTTACAACACAACAGCTGGCTTCTCCCAGAGCTAGCAACCCAAGAGGGGGACCTAAGCAGAAGCTAGCCTTTGTTGTCCTAGACTCAGAAGTCATATTATATTACTGTTGCCACATGCTATTCATTAGAAGCAGGGCACTAAGTCCAGTCCATATTCAAGGGGAAGGGAATTAGACTCCACCTTTTGAAGGGAAAGTGTTGTTATGGACTGAATGTTTATGTCCTCTCAAAATTCATCTGTTGAAACCCTAACTCCCAGTGTGGCTGTATTTTGAGATGGGGCCTCTAAGGCAGTAACTAGGTTAAAGGAGGTCATAAGAGTGGGGCTCTCCAGGAGTTTGAGGTTGCTGTGAGCTAGGCTGATGCCACGGCACTCTAACCCGGGCAACAGAGTGAGACTCTGTCTCAAAAAAAAAAAAAAAAAGAGTGGGGCTCTGACCCCCAGGATTAGTGTTCTCATAGGAGGAGACACCAGAGAGCTCACTAGCTCCCTCTGTATGCACATGCACCAAGGAAAGGCCGTGTGAGGACACAGCAGGAAGGCAGCCGTCTACAACTCAGGAGAAGAGTCCTCACCAGAAACCAAATTGGCCAGGACCTTGATCTTGTACTGCTAGCCTCCAGAACTGTGAGAAAATAGATTGTTTAAGTCATCCAGTCTATGGTGTTTTGTTATGGTAGTCAAGCAGACTAGCACAGGTGTCAAGGAACTTGCAGGCATATTCTAACATCACTACAAGGGCCAAGGGTATACGCAAGTGTGTTTATTGTGAGGGACCATGGGCTCTAAAATGAGGGAGGTGCTGACATGGAGGAATGAGTGGACTGGAGGATCAGTGAGTGGAAGTGGAGTGTAGGAGTGGCGGTATGCGGGGAGGTGAGTTGAACAGATGAGGTAGAAATGGAGATTTTGGACGTGGCTCAGTTGATGCTGGGGATGACATCTAGGATTAGATGATGGGAGTAGGTGATGAGGCAGGAGGGGAGGGAAAGATCACTGGCAGTGAGAAGGTTAATGAACTGAGAGGCAGCACATAGGAGGGGTCACCTAATGGACGCTGAAGGGACCAGGAATGATGCTGAGTGTAGTGATGGACAGAAAGACAGAGTGCAGGGGCTAAGGTCCTTCGTGAATGGGGGAGTGATGGGGAAAAAGTAGATGATTGCAAGGAAGAACCTGACAGCCAGGGGGACACTAAGGGACAGCTCAGGTTCTAATGTGTGGGTCTAGGGAGCAGGGGTGACTGCTGGAGTGGCCATTAAGGAGCCACATGCACAACCAAGCTAGAAGGGAACAAAGGCTCTGAGAAAGCCTGTTAGAAGACGACAGGGGATGAGCAGAAGCAGAGGACCTGACCACCCCACCCCCAGCAGATGATAATAGCACGTGTCTCATAGGATTAAAAGAACTAACTGGGATATGACTTAGTGCTGACACAGTGCCTGGGTAGAGTGTTTTCTGACACCAACTAATTCTCCAACACCAACTGGGCATCCAACAACTTGAGTCAATTCAATTCAATTCTCATACTATCAACTGGGAGTTAGCATCAGATCCCACAAGTTAAAGGGTTCAGTCCTATAAGACTGTCTCCACTTCTGATGCCAGCTGCAAATGGGGTGCCCAGGCTACATCTGTTCAGGTGACTACAAATTTAGGGGTTCCCATGACCCCTTCTCAGGTTCAGTAATTTGCTAGAACAACTTAAGTTTATTGGTTTATTATAAAGGATAAAAATGGACAGGCAGATGAAGAGCTACCTAGGGCAAGATCCAAATGGGTCCCCAGTATAGAAGCCTCTGTCCTTGTGGAGTTGGGTATACACCCTCCTAGCAGGTGGTCGCGTTCACCAGTCCTGGAGCTTTTCAAACCTCCTGTTCAAAAGATTTTATGACCCAATCTCCTCCCTCCCCAAGTGTGGTGGGGTGGTGGTGGTGGGCATTGAGAGGGAGATTGAAAATTCCCACCCTCTTCAATTGTGGTCTTTCTGGTGGCCAGCCCCCACCTGAGTCATCTCATTAGCATACTCTCAGGGGTGGTTAAAAGGGGCTCCTTATCAACAAGAAAAGATCACTCCAGAAATTCCCAGAGTTCTATCTATGAGGCCTACATCAGGAACTGGGGACAAAAACCAAATACCATATATATTTTTTAGCATGTCACAGCCTGCCACACAGTGAGTGCTCTATGATTGACAAACGCTATTAATATCCCCTTGTTACAGACAAAGCCACTGAGGTACAGAGAGGTTAAGTAACTTGCTTATAGGCACACAGCTAGTCAAGGCCAGAGTTAGGGACTCCAGCTCCAGATTGGGTTATATGAGAAAGAAGTCAGTCTCTTGAGGAACGGCCAATCCAGAGGTATGTTAGGCGATCTCACTCTGAGGCTGAACTTGGCTCCCCCACATCCGTCAATAGCTGCTGTCATTCTTTTCTCCTTCTTCTTGAGATAGCCTGAGTTGGTGGTTCTGTTATTTATAACCAAAAATGCTCTGACCAGAGTAACTGCACCAAGGGGCAGAATAGGCTTTGCACCATGTGAGTTGTGCAAGCTAAGAATGACTGGAAAAATATTTCAAGAGCCAGTGGCAAAATTCCTCTGCTTGAGAGAATCATGAGAGTCTAAAATATAGGCTGTAGGGCATAAACTGGAAGTTTAGGGCAAATCAAAAAGAGAGCTGAATTGCCTCACTTTAAAAATGGAGAGAAATTAGTTTTGTTCATTTGGCCTCCTAAGAGGAACCCTTGGGTTGCCTCCAATTTGACTTTATTAGGAAGTTGTCATAAACAAATAAGCATCCTTGTACCCCAAACTTTGATCATATGACTATTTCCTTAAGGCCAAATTCTAAGAAGTGGAATTATTTAGTCACAGGGTGCAGATATGTTAAAGATTTTATTTTTAACCTAGATCCAAAATTTCCCCCAGAAAGATTGAAACAGTTTTGCCAGGTGTGGTAGCCCACACCTATAGTCCCAGTTACTTGGGAGGCTGAGGCAGGAGGATCGCTTGAGCCCATGAGTTTGAGACCAGCCTGGGTAACATAGTGAGACCCTGTCTCTAGAAGAAAAGAAAAAAGAAAGAAAGAAAACTGGAAAGTCCCACATCCTAGAAACACCCTCAATCTCTGGCAAATTGGTACAGTTGGTCTTCCTACCAATGGACCTTAGATTTTTTTTTTTCTCCAGGAAAATGAGGACCAGATGTTCTCTTGTGTTGCTCCTAGCTCTTCATCCATGCACTCTGCAAATATTTATCATGCTCTACTGCTCTGGGCAGGCATTCTGCTAGGGTAGTATCAAGAATTCCTCAGTGAACAGGACCCAACTATCCCTAACGTCCCAGATGGTTCCCTGGAGGAATAATACCTTGATGAATTTTCAAATAAAACCTTAATGTGGGCTAGGCTCAGTGGCTCACATCTATAATCCCAGCACTTTGGGAGACAGAGGAGGGAGGATTGCTTGAGGCCAGGAGTTCGAGACCAGCCTGGGCAACATAGCAAGATCCCATCTCTACAAAAAAATAAGAAAAAAAAATTACCCAGTATGGTGGCATACACCTGTAGTTCTAGAAACTCAGGAGGTTGAGGTGGGAGGATCGCTTGAGCCCAGAAGTGTGAGGTTGCAGTGAGCTGTGATCATGCCACTGCACTCCAGTCTGGGTGACAGAGTGAAACCTCTATCTCTAAAAAGAAATTAAAAATTAAAAAATTTTAAAAACCTTAATGTGATTGGTTGACAGAAGATAAGAAGCCCTAATGGAGATCAGGAAGGATGGTTCCCTGGTACATCAGAAAGTATTTAGATGCCAGGAAGGATGAGAGAGGAATGAAGGGACCAAAAGATAAACCCGATTACTTTGAAGTTTGGCCAAGGACTAGCCTGTCGGGGGATCAGCTGGGAATGGCTATCTGTGGACATTTCCCCAGAGCCAGAGGTAGATGCTCCACCATCTGAGGCTGCCTTTTCCCTCCCCACCCTCCCAGGTTCCTGACCCTTCAAAACAGGCATTTGAGAAACTCCTTCTCTGGGTTCCAAGGTCTATGATGACTTCATGCATCTCTTTGATTGACCCAGTTTTACATTCCCCAAGATTTTGAAAGAGCTCCTCTCCTTGAGACGTCCTGTAGAAGTGAGCATCATGACCTCTCAGAAGTGAGAGGTCATTTATACAGAACAAGCATTCTTGTGCTCCACATTATCGAACGGCAGAAAATAAATTTCCCAATGCCCAAGAAAGGGCCTCAGAGAGAAGCAGCCAAGGACACGAAGAAGCTGTGCAAAACCTCTATCCTCACTGCCATGCTCAGCTGGGCCTGGCTTTTTTGATTCTAATCAAGAGAAGGCTAGGAAGAACCTTAACTCACTGAAGGCAAGAGCGAACTGGCTCTGGTTCCCCCTGTGGCACTGGACCGAATTGGGTGGACCGGCTAGGAGGGGAGGAGGAGAGGGAGTGGGAAGCGGGGAGGGAGGTGGAGCCCGGAGCTCCTGCCACCGCCACCGCCTTCAAGCTGCGGGAAGTTCTAATGAAAAGCCTGCCAGACCTCTAACGAGAGCTGCACCGCCAGCGAGCTGTGATTGCTCATCAAGTTTGGTTATAATTAGCAGCATATTCTGCGATGGCAAAGCAGGCAGCGAGCAGAAGCAGGGCTGGGAAAGGGCTGCCACCCTCGCAGCCACCAGTCCCTGGCCCCTGGGCTGTGGAACCTGGGCTCCTCCACTTCCTGGCCCTGCCTGTCCTGCGACCATAGGCAGGGCCTGTGGCTGGCAGACCTCGATCATTGATGTTAGACCAACATCAAACCCCATTTGTAGGTCAAAGAGGAACTGTTTACTGTGACTGCATAAAAGCACAGGCTGAAAAATGGGGCACACCTGCCTTGAAGACCACATTTTGTCTGCAGTGTACAATGTGACAAGTGAGCCTCGGGTTTCCTCATCTATAAAATGGGACAACAGTAGCAGTACTCCCCTTCTGTATGGTGTGTGGTGAGGCTTGAGAGGATAACTCCGTTAAGGTCCTTGGCAGAGTGCCTGGTGTGCTCTTGGCCCTCAGTGCCTTGTGGCTGCCATTGTGAAGGTGATAGGAAGTGGGCTCCTACTCACAGCTTTCTGCACTGTTTGCCTCACCCCCTTGGTCACTTTCCTGCCCCCTAAATGCTGCAGCCACTCCTCCTTTCTCCTTCCCGGTGGAACCGGCTCTCAGGGGAGGGTCTGCCCTAGCAATTTCAGTCTCAGTGTGAGCATAGGGAACTAACTGAGTGACCCTCCTAGGGGAGTGGTCTCAGATTTTTTAAACTGTGATGCAGAGGACAAAATACATTTTACATAGTGACCGAAGACACATATATGTATTAGTAGATAAAATAGAAACGTAAGTTTCATGAAACAATACTTAGCTAAAGCAAGTGCATTGCATTCTGATATGTTCTGTTCCCTTCTCTTCTACTGTATTCTTTTTATATATTTTAAACTTATTTTATATATAATAGTTTATATAAGATATATTCTTCTAGTTACATTATATTTAATAGTTTTAAAGTTTTGCCAAAGGTCCAGACACACTAAGTTGATTTCATGACCCAACAGTGGGTTAAGACCTGTGGGTTAAGACCTGAAAAATAGTGCCCCAGGAGGAAGAGGCCAGTTAGCTCTCATCATCCTCATGGACTAAAAGGCTCTGTTACCTGTTAAAGGGATTTCTTTTCTTTTTTAGAGATGGGGTCTTGTTCTATTGCCCAGGCTGGAGTGCAGCGGCATGATCATAGCTCACTCTAGCCCCAAATTCCTGGGCTCAAGAGATCCTCCTGCTTCAGCCTCTTGAGTAGCTGGGACTATAGGCGTGTGCCACTAGACCCAGGCAATTTTTTTGTTTGTTTTTTTAGAGATGGGGTCTTGCTATATTGGCCAGGCTTCCCTTGAATTCCCGGGCTCAAGTATTCCTCCCACCTCAGCCTCCTGAGTAGCTGGGACTACAGATGCACACCACTGTGCCTGGTGAGG
>CAUYRT010033144.1:0-13562 GCA_963574885.1 Lepilemur ruficaudatus
TTGACAGAGTAGGTTTTTGAATGTAACAAGATAAGTCAACTTGAGTGGTAATATATTTTGGGAAATCAGCTCACTACAAATTGTGACTGTAAACATTATACTGTAAATGCTTTGTAGTTTTCCCCCAATTAAAAAAAAAAAGAGAGAGAGAGAGATAAAGGCAAAAGCTGAATGGAGTGTCCCACCTCACTCCCAAATGAGAGAGAGTTGAACAACTTTAAATGATAATATGGTATATATAGAAAGGAATAGAATAATGATATAGAAGAAAGGAGTAAATTATCACGTTGAAAAGCAAGCAGAGAGATGACCGAAGAGAAGAGGGATTAGAGCTAGATAGGAGGGCTAACACCTTTTATGGTCATCAACTGATGACAAAAAACTGAGTATGGTCCTTAAACAAAGTGACAATCTGAAATAGAAGAGAATATCACCTCCTGAGAGTTAGGGGATGGTAAAAAAAAAAAATCCAAGCTTTGAGATTAGATGATATTTTAAATAGTTGTGAGAATGAGAGGATTTCCCTTTTTTATTTAACTCAATATAGAATGTCCTGGCCATCAACAAAAGTGGGGAATCCTGTTCATGATTATGACTTTTCTCATCACTCTCCTTGGTTTCTAAATTTTGTCAGTACCATAAATCAAATCTCTCTCAAATCCATCCCTTCTTTCCATTTTATACACCATAATATTATTTCACAGCATTTTTCTCATCTGGATGGTACAATAGTTTGCTAACTGGAGTCATTCCTCATTCCTTTACCTCTACAGTCACTTTTTTATGTTTTCAGTTGTCTGTTGAAAAAAGCTTAGTTCATACAATAAAGTAGAAAACTATTAGCATGAACAAAACCATGGCAGTCTAACTCGATTTCTAATCTTCCCCACATGGAAATATTATGCATAAATTGATGTTCTCAAACATTGCCTAGTTGAAATGAAGATGTCCATTTAATTGTTTGTCCATCTGTTTATTTATATTTTACAATGTACTTCTGTATTCATTAGTGAATCTCCATTCTTTAAGGTCTTGATAAAAAGTCGTCTCTTCTTTTAAACATATCCCTTTCTTTATTTATTTTTTATATTCCCAGTAATTTTTCCTTACATGTCCAAAGTAATCTGTACATGCCTTTCATATCATGCTTATCCATCTATATGTTACTCAAAATGTATGTGTCACTTCCACTCCAATGTCTGCTACTTGAACATGTGGTTGGTACCTTCTGAATGAGTTTTTTTTTTTTTGTATTTTCCAGTAAATATTCTGTTTATGTAATATATTATGAAATATAAAATGCTATCATTCTTATTTTTTTTCTATTTTCTTAAAAAGCTGCATAAGCTTAGCCTTACCCTATGCATAGCCTACAGAGCAAAGAGAGTTTTTTTCAAATTGATATTGGTTTTCTTTCCTGGAAAGTTGATGCCAGGGTCGAATAACATCCAAATCCATTGCAGATCAGGATACAGATTGCAAATCTGTAGTTTTTCTTCAAATGTTTCCCAATATGTTTAGCTATTTGAGCAGTCCTAGGGTATGTTTATTCCAGTGGAATAATTATTCCTAAAATCTTATTCAGAGATATATTTACAGACTCTAAATAACATGTTGAAAAGTATCCATGTCAGCAGGGGGATTAGCTGCCAGGTACAGCTTGGAAATTCTTTAAGTGTGGCTAAAGTTCCTGAGAAGATAAAAGAAAATGTTTTCCCATTAGCATCTCCTTAGAGTTAGTTTTCATTTGGAGAATATTAGCTGAGACCTGGTCATAGAAATGTAAAAATCACTCCAGATAAATGATAAATTGATTACTTTATATACATAAATGAAAGTTAAAAATCAATGTGTAATATTTTGTGTTACCAGCTGTTTCAGATTTTTAAAAGTAGCAATTTATGGTTTAGTATTTATTGTAATAACTTATAAAATTATGTTTATTTGATGAATTCACAGACCGTTCACCACTGTGTATCTGTTATTTAAGGTCAACTTACAAATAATTTTATCGATATCAGAAATAAGTAAATAGTAAAAATTATGTTAATCTCCAATACAGAATTTACAAACTTACATTTTTTTCAATATAGCTTTTGCTTTGACATATAATAACTAATAGAGAAGTCCATAGAAGTATGTAATAATGAGTTAAACAAATAGAGTCATAAGTGTACAACTTCATTTTTACTATGATTGTCCTTATAGACCTGTTTTTTTGACACTTGCTCCTGTGATACAATGTAGTCCAAATGTAACAACTCTTCCAATTCCTTTCAAGTAATAAAAAGTCCTCTGGTCATTTTCAGTTACAAGAGCATTTGCCATCTAATTGATATGTCTAATCCAATATAATAACTAAGCTCCATGCTTCATTACAAGTTAAATCTTCTTGTCTGGGCCAGCTGGAGCCTAGGGCTCCAGCTTTGAGGAAGGAAAGGGAGCTGGGGAACTTTCTTCTCTGCCTACCTGTCTAGTTCTCCTAAGTCCTCCTTCCTCATTAATGTGGCTGACTCACGTGACCCCAGAGTTAAAAGGAGAGAGAGCCAAGCAGAAGAGGTTAGGTATAAAAAGGCCCTCCACCATGGAATCAATGTAATTAGGTTTTGTTACATCCGGTCTTGGCTGTCACCAGGCGAACACATCCTTGCCTTGGAAGATAATAACAGCAAGCTCTTTTTTTGGAGCTTATTTGTGAGTTCCTTTAGAGACACCCACTGGGGACATTTGACTAGACTTCTTTTGACATGTGCAATACATTTTCTTCCTGGATATTACTTACAAATCTTCTTTCAGCCTTGAGAAATTTGGCATTCTGGCCACCTTATTATTTATTTGTTTAGAGGTTGAAGGGCATCCCCTCTCCAAGCAACATCACGAGAATGATTTAGAATGCCTATAGCTTCTTGTTCTCTTATATGTGATATATATTTGGCAAACAAAACAAACAAATCATCAGGAATAGAGAAGAAAATGGAGAAAACACATGCATCCTTTTCTCTGCAATCAGTGAAGATATAAGCCGGTAAGGATTGACTAAAATGAACAATTTAAATATGGGCATGATTGCTCCAAAAAAAAAAAAAGAAAAAAAGGGGGGGAAAAGAAAAGAGAAGTGCTGTTAAGGGGACCAAATTAAGAACAAAAATCCCTTCTTTCACAGTCTTTATCTCCACCTGTCACTTTTTTTATTTGCTATTTTATATCAAGCTCTCTCAGGCCTGGGAATACTAGCAGCTGCATACCAATCCTTACACGTACCTGGAGGCCTGTCAAAGAACTCACGCAGAAGCCCACTGGCTGCTGGGTGCCCTCTATTTAAGTTCCAGACAGATGTACAGTGATCTGACTGGGAGTGGACACACCATACCTACCCATGGCAGACAAGGAGCCACCAAAAAATTGCAATCTCCTTATAAAACTACAATAAGCCCTTGGATCAGGGGTAAATGAGAGCCTATCCCTTCATCACCATCTGAATATGCTTTAGCTCTGACAGCTCAGAGCAGGGATATCCATGGCATGCCCCATCCCAAGATGTCGTAGGATGTATCCACAAAACCCTGCCAATTTCCATGACTACGCCCAGCTCCCCACGTAGGACAAGCAGCAGTGGCAGACCACAGGACTCTCCATTACAATATGATCTGAATACTACTCCAGGCACAGGGTGACAGTGGAAGTTGGGCAGGGATGGGAAGTGGGAGTGTCTGGCGAAGCCAAACTCTGGAAAAAGCCAGTGCCAACAACACATCTCAGGGTGGCATTGAAAGGCAAGACCACATATGAAGCTCCAAATCCCTGGGGAATACTCCATTGTCCTATGAACTTCCTGTTAAAAATAAAGATATAATTATTAAGAGTTTCAGGTTGTTAATCACAGAGTATTGAGCCCCAAGTCAAGTTCGGGTCCCTTTAGAATGTGGGGGCTTGTGAGACTGTACTGGTCATAGGCTGTGAAGTCGCCCCTGACTATAGGTCCTCTCTCTCTCTCCCTCCCTTTCCCGTCCTCTTACTCTCTTTTGCTCTCTGTTACTCTTTCTTACATATCCTTTGTTTCAGTTTCTTTTGGTGCTTCAGTATGAGTTTCTTTTCTTTAGATTCCCTGCACAGATGTAATCTGGTAATGTAATCTTTGTAATCTGGTACACCCACCACCACCACTACAGGGTTTGCAAATTTTCCTCAACAGGGGGCTTGCTTACATCTGTCTTGATAGACGTGAAGGCAGAAAGGAGGCAGGGGCAGTAATCATTCTTCCTTTATGAGAACGGAGAGGGGTGCTGGGTAGAGCCTGGACTCATGACACAATGAAAACCTCTCCAAGGAAATCTCTCCCTTTAATTTCCAAATTGTTCTTCTGATTATGGATCCCGTGTGTGTAGTCAAATGAGTGACCATAGCTCTTAAAACATACCTCCTTTGTAGAGGTCTGCAAAGGTGGTCTATTCTTCTGGAGTTGCTTCGTACAAAATGGATATCCTGTTAAAGGTGGACTTATGTGTATAGAAAACATAAAAATAAATATAGATGCATTATGTAACCATAAGCTAAATTGTGAAATTTAAATAATAATTTCTTACAGATAAACCATTCAATTTTGTGGATACACTCCTGAAAATTCAAATAGTTATTGTTAGGATACTCTCAGAAAAACTAACAGGCATTCACATTTACCCGATTAACCTCAGAATTTTCAAATCAAATATCAGTGACTGAATAACTTAGAGAAACCATTTCGTGTGTATATTTTATTCCATCTTTTTTTATAATGTTAGACATTATTATATTTTTTAGTCTGTTTTAAAATGAGTTATTGTTTTAATTTAACTTGATTAGACTGGCTCAACCATTTCAATACCTCCATATGTCCTATGCATCTATTTTTCTGCTTTACATTTTCCCGGCCTACCTCCCTATTTGTAACTCCCTAATTTCTCACTAAAATTCATCTACTTTCAATAATGCAGCTTAAATCTTTTCTTTTTTCCTAAAATCTCCATTTTCCTCTCATTATGTTCATTCTGTAATATTTCCTTTCATTAGAACTCCTCAAATTCCAATGTCCAAATTATTATTTTATTAATTATTCAGTAAGTATATTATAGACCTACTTAAATTACTGTTTTAAACTTAATTTGATTCTTTTAAAAATTTAATGATATAAAATATTTTTCTCATCGTAGACTACATCTCCTGGATGGTAACTGTTATAAGTGATTATTGTGTGGAAGTAGAAAGGAAATGGAATTAAGGAATGTAGATAAAAAAATACTGAACAAATAAATTGATAAATGATTAAATAAATAATTTAAGAAAATTTACATGGGGCATGCTGATAACCTGCCATAAACCAAGGAAAAAGATTTATTCCAAATTCCATAACTTAGTCCCCAAAAAGCAAAATGAATTATGTGAAAAAAATTAAATAATATTAATTATCTTTCTTTTTTAACTTTTGAAAGAACAAGAGGAATAATAGATGAATTTAAACATTTTTCCCTTATTCATAAGACCTTTAAAAGCCTAGAGATTCAAGCAATGCATATTATTTATTTATTTTTCTGTATATTAGTTTAAGAAATAATCTTTAGATATTACCTTTTCTGGCTAGAGGATCACTTGTTGCACATTACTTAACCTGGCACAGATTAGAATTATTGGAGCATTAAAAGGGAAGATAATGAACCAGGTGGTATATATGGGACAGGAACTGTGAGGACGGTCTCTGATACAAAGGAAAATATAACCTTGACTAAGAAATGTTGCACTAAGGGGAACATAGATAAAATAAACTAAATGGATTAATGAAAAATAATAATGGACAGGAATCATAAAAGATAAGCAGTTGTGAAGAATTTGTTTTTTTTTCTCCTAGTTCCTGTACAAAATGTATGTTTGAAAATTAAATGAATAAATTTAAAACTTTGTAGAACTCCCTCTAAACTTCTAAAGCTGAAAAGGTGCTTTTCTCTCTTACTACTTTAAATCAAGTGTTTAACTTGTATTAGGTGCTCAATCAGTATATGCTAAATAGCTAGATCAAAAGTTTTCCAGATAATGGGATATTGAATATGCTATCCAATTAAGTAATATTTTGGGTTTGTAATTAGATATTTATTAATGAAATATGTAATTTTTATTATGGATCATAGAATGCTAAAGTAAAAAATAAAGATCTACACTGTATTTATGATTACCCGAAAAGATCCTGCGGATCAAAAAGCATGCATCTTTAAACCTCACATGAGCAGGGCTTGAAGTGTTTAAGCAATTACTTCTGGTTACTTCTTATTTCAAAGGTTTTCCCCTATGGGAAGATTTTAAAGAATTTTATACAAATTGGAAACTTTTTCTCCTCTATTTCATAATACCAAACTATAAAAATACAGAGACTAGAGACTATTCTAAATAGTAAGATTTGGAATTCATATAGCCCTAGAGATGCAACATAGATAGAAGTAATTCCCAGAAAAAAATGGCAACCATAGCAACTGTACAGAACATACTTAAGACGAGTGCAAACGCTTATAGATCAATGTTGTTTAAATTAAGCAGTATCTGGAAGGAATAGTGCTAGCTAGAGCAACAGAAATATAATTCAGTAAATCTCTACCCTTAATGTATTAACTTTAAAAACTCACATGGTAATAATTAGTTTAAAAAGTCTTGCCACAAAATAAATTATATTGATACATATTGTTTAAACGTGTGTAAGATTGTTTAAAATAATTTAAAATTGTATGAGAAAAGTATAGAACATAAACATACACAAATAATTAAAAGTGATAATAGAAGACATGTTCAAATAAGATTTTGGTCAGTTATATAGATGGGGAAAAAAGTAATAAAAAATGGCAAACATATCATCAGCTATTCTGAACTTTTTGATACGCACTTCTGTCAAAATTCTAACACAAATAGGGTGGCACACTCAAAACAGTCTAATGTGAGTAGGACTTAATTACAAAGTTAATATTTACAACTATGTAGTTTTAGGAGAACCACAGAGAAGGCACAATAACTCAGGGCTGGTAATAGCAAGTTATTACCATCCCTGTGTCCAAAGGAGAAGGAGCATATCAGAAGTCAGATATTATAGCACATCAGAAACGTGGACGGCAGGACAGAACCTTGAATAGGGTCAACAGTATTGAGATCAGTGTGATTTTCACCAAGCTTCGAAGTCACAAGCTTTCGATTATCTGAACCCAACTGAAACCCAGAGTTACAGAGCACCATTGATGAAATAATCCAGTTCAATGTCCTGGCCCAGAAAGCAAGACAAAGACAGATGACGAGTGAAAACAGAAGAACATAGAAGAGATAGAATGAGCAGCTGTACTTAAATTAACTATTTAGTTAACCTTCATCCTAGTTCATTTCATTATTTGTGTAAGTTATTCCTAATTATTTCTTTTATTTCTGTCATTTTTTTTGTTTTCTTGAAAAAATCCAATGTCAAAATATTCTCTCAAGTCCATATGAAAATTGCATTCAAGATTCTGGTCCTCCTATTTAAGTAGACCAGTAAGCAATACACTTACTAAAAAGTGGTTTCCGATATCCAACTCTGAAAGTGCCTTGCATTGAGTTCCCCAGAAAGAGACTCTGAGACCGTGATTTATGGACGTGTGGTTTATTAAGGCAGTGCTCCCACAAAAGAAACAGGGAAGAGAGTGGGAGAAGCAGGGTAGAAAAGGGAAATCCCTTCTGGATAGAAATTTTTATAAAATCAGTTAATACCATTTCCTAATTGAATAAACAATGTGCAGATAAAAAATTTTGAATATTTATTGATGACACAAATATATTACTACAGACTTTTTTTATTGCAGCAGTTCAGAGGCCACTGAGACATGTAACGTTATTACCTATACAGAAAGAGTTGCATTGTTTGAATTTTTGAAATAAAAGAAAAAAAAATAGGGAGGACTTTTTAGGTCATCTTTCATTAAAAAAACTATATCTTTTCTTAATCTTTTTTCAGGATGTAGACACCTCTGTTATTCAGCACTCTCTCCACAAACACACTCCTCCCACAATACTCCCAAAATTTCCAATTTATTTTCCTACAGTAAACTGGGTAACCAGATAACAAATTGCATTTGAATTCAATTTTAACTAAAAATGACAGACTGTGTGTATTAGGCAGTTTGGGACTGGAAGGGTTGTTATGTTTGATCCTACAGGTTAAGAAGTGAGAGAAACTGAAAAACCACTTACATCCACAGGCTTCGTTCCACCTGAGTGTGTAAGTGTTGTGAAAGAAAGGTCTCTCAGCTTTCATGTGAAACGGTCAAGTGCAAAACAACCCAGCATAAGCATTCTGTGATTGTCACTTTCAGAAGATTGACAATTGTTTTCTCCTTTTACCTCTGATCTTCCAAAGATGTTAGAATTGAAGTTCTCATTTATAGGCATATTAAGAATATTTACAAATGTATTAAATATTATGCTTAACTTGAAGATTTTGTAAAACAAGAAAATAAAGAAAATATGTAAATTAGCTGAAATTGTCTTTCTTTGATAGACCTACTGTACTCGCTTGAAATTTTTTTAAGGTTCAGGTATAAAGGTATCTCTCTCATACACACACACAACGCACAAACACACTCATACACCTACATCCCACACATATATAAATAGGTGTGCGTTTATGTGATTATACCTATATTTTGACTATGCATGTGTATGGAAACTTTTACAGTCTACTTTATTCATTCAAAACTAAATTGCAATAGTTTTATTATAACTCTAATTATTCATTGTTTAAAACAAAAGATAATAGTCCAAATGTGGGGCCCCAAATTTTGATGATTAATTTAGGATAGATTGCTGAAGTAGAATCACTTGGTCAAAGGGAATGTATTTTTAAGGGCTCCTGGATCTCACTTTCCAGAAAGTTTTATATTCCAGCTACTGGTGTATGAGACTGATTATGCTACAGTAACTTTTCCAGCAATGAATAGCATGCTTGTTTGTTTGTTTCCTAGTATCAGTCAATTTTATATAAACAGAAAAAATTGATATGTCGTTATTTATATGTGCAAATATTTTATTTCTGGAACATTTGAATATGTTTTATTAACAATCTATATTTCTTCATTTATGTCTTTTGGCTACTTTTCCATTGGCATGGTAATGTTTTTCCTTTTGTTTAGTTACTAACTTTCATAAAATAATGGCAAAGATACATTAAACCTATGTCTGTCATATTTACATGTATATTTTTACAAATATTCTATAGTGTGAAATTTTATAAATATTGTCAATAATGTAAAAAATGTTTGGCGTTAGTAAAAAATTTTATAAATATCTTCTAATGATCTCCAGAACTGCTGAATTTTGCTCTGACCTCCAGCAGTTCAGCAATCACTTATATAACTCATATTCACTTGAGCTTTGTATATATTAAATTTATAGTTGCCAGAGCCTCTTCAAGAGCTCGTACCAGGCCCTTTTAATTTCACTCCACATGTGTCTGCCTGCTTCTTCCTTGAAAAGCCCTGAAGGATAGTCAGGGTCAGACCAATTAAACTAAGTGTTATCATGGAACTAACAAGAGGTTAGAAAGTTTGTTTGGTTTGTTGATGACAAAATAGATTTTTTCTTTCTTTAATGAATACGACTAATGGCAAGTACTTTAATGAGTCTATATCCTACCAGGAAAAACCAGAAAGTTGCCTTAGGGAGGTCAATTATTTTTTATGTCTTTTTTAGTGTTTTTTTTTTTTTTTAATGGGTTTGTATGGCCGAATTAATTAGCACCAGGACTATGTAGGAAAGCAGCATGAAAACAGGCTATTTTATCTAATGTGAATAAGCATGACATAAAATAATTAAAATGTAGTCATTTATTGAATGTTTTTAAATGTTATTTTATCCATTTTGGAAGAAAGTATAGAGGCAATGTATAAGACATTATCAATACACATTACTGAAACTTTGTATGTCACATTTATTTGTCAAAACTAAGTTTTCTTTGTCCTTTTGTTTCTTTCCTAGTTGTGGTTGTACAAGGATATTTTATTCACTTTCTTTATAATTCAGATAGAATAGGTATAATAAATCTCCCATTTCTTATTATACTTAAGACATATACATAATATACTGATATATGATTTTTCATGATACTACCAATATTTAAAATCCATCAAATAAGTAATATGCAATTGTTCCTTAGTATCTGACAGTGATTGGTTCAGGACTTTCCATGAATACTAACATTTGCAAAGGCTGAAATCCCTGATATAAAATGGCATAGTATTTGCATAGAACCTATGCATATTGTCCCTTATGTTTAAGTCATCTCTAGATTACTTATATTGCCTAATACAGTGTAAATGTTATGTAAATAGTTGCTATATTGTATTGTTTAGGGAACAATGGTAAGAAAAAAAATCTGTACATGTTCAGTACTGATGCCTTTTTTTCCCAAATATTTTTTTATCTGTGATTTGTTGAATCCACACATGTGAAACCCAGGAATACTTAGGGATACTGTATATCACAGAATCATAGGAATTCTGGTAGACATATAGTTCATGTTAGCAAATGTTGCGTACTCCTTTAAAAATGAAAGATTTCATATGTCCATAGAAAAAAAATCCTACGAACTATTTGCTCCACTTAAAAGAAAACAATTATTTACATTCAGTAACCACTTTCTGTATCAGAGGGCATTCTTATTTGTTAGCATTTTAAGCAACTCTTGCTGGGTTAAGCAGAAAGGGAGTTTATTAAGAGGATATTGGGAAGCTCACAGAATTATTAGGAAGACAGGGAACTAGGCCAGATGCTAAGCAGTAAGAAAATTGCCCCAAACCTTATTTTAATGACCAGTACAAACATATTAGTATATATTGGCTAACATCAACATTTCCCACAGTACTAGCAGCCAATTTTTTCCATATTGAATCAGCTCCTTTGTTCCTGCTCTTCCTAACAACTTTTGAGGAAAGGTGCTACTTGTTTCTTACCTTTACCTGCCAGCAGTCCCTGAGCCTACATTTGCATGATGGATCTGATTATCAGAGCTTGGGTCATATGCTTGTGTCCTGTTGGAATTGGAGGCTGGAAAAGCAAGCACTAACACTACTAACCCTATGGCGGGAGGCAGTGTTTGCTGTCTGTTAATAGTCATAACACAGACAGTGCCCAAAACAGCAAATGGAGGTAGTCAAAAAGCAAAATGTCAAACACCCATTTAAATTTCCATGTGTCAGGCCCTGTGCTCAGAGCTTTGCAGGACAGATCCAATTTTCTGTCCTATGTGTGAGAATATGGAGAAAGAGAGAAGATAAACAACTTGCCCAAGGCTAATAATTAATACTGTCAGTATTTAAACCAAGATTTCCTAAAGCCTGAGTTCTAAAATCTCTCTTTAGCTATGTCCTAAAAAAAACCAAAAACATCAATTAAGTGGCATATGATTTTTCTTAATAGCAGTATTTATTATGCTGCTATATTATTCAATATTCAGATTTTTATTGAATTTCAAATCGTTTCCACATATAAAACACTAGAATATATGTACAGAGGTTTCAAGGGTACCATTGAGAGTAATGAGAGTCTTCCATATAATTTAAAGTAATTAAGTTTATGTTAAGAGAGAATTTTTCTTTCTTTCCTATTAGACCCATCAGTAGACTTAACATTTTTAAAGAAATAAAATATATATTTCATTATAAATAAGAAAAACTTATATTTGTAAAACTACATTCTTGTAAAAGAAATGCCCAAGTTAAATATAATTAAATAATTCCCTGACTAAATTGCTGTTCACCTCCTAAAGGCAGGACATCAAATATTCATATACATTTGCTCCTTTTCTCAAATTATGATAAAATCATGAAATACCTGAGAAATGATCAGAACAGTATAATTAAGATCCGATTTATATTTTAATGATACATATTAGATCTGCAGATATAAAATTAAGGTTAAACACAATGCAATATTGACCTTAAATAAAATACAGTGTTTCTAATGGTATACAAGCCATTGGTCTATAATTCATGGCAACCATTCTCTATAACTACATAATCTCCCCTCCCCTTATTATAAGGAGCATTACAAGAGAGTATGAAGGAGATGAAAAGTGAACATCTATGGTAAAGGTAATGATCTTTGAAAATTTTCTCTAATGGGTAATTTGTGGCTCAGTGGATTTCAAGAGATTATTGGTTTTGGAAATGGATTCTATCATCTAAGGAGATAATGAAAATCATTAGGGCTGAATAAAATAAAACAGCAAATTTGTAATGAACACAAGCTTTCTGCAAGTTTCTAGTTTCCACACAAGTTGAAAGCCTTGCTTAAAAACACAATTATGAAAAATTTTCTACTTAAGCCAATACATATCATTGTAGTATAGCATATTTACATTTACAGCAAGGAATTGTATTATTTTGAATGCAATATTAAAATAAAATTCAACAGCCTGAAATTTAGGATGTTTTTATATAATACAAAAAAGCAAGTTTTCATCTACTTGCTACTAAGAAATCAATTAATTTACATATAGATTGTATTAAAATAGTTTGACCCAGGGCATTTTTGTATCATATGCTCAGTGTACAAATAGCTCCCAGCATCATTTCTGGATAACTTGCCTGACATTCTAAATCAACTATTTCTTGATCTTTTTATCTTTCTTCATCATTTCTTGTCCGTGTCAGTTCCTGTTGTACCCTCAGGATTTAGATCAGTGCCTCTTACACAGGAGTAACTCAATTAAAATTTGTTGAATAACTGTTTGGATTAATATTACATAGTCTTGCTTAAAGATAAATTACAAAAGCTTGGATCATATTAACTGTTTAGCAACACAAACTCCTTGAAATGGATTATATGCATTTGTAATAATTTATGCGATAATGAAGGAGTTATACTAATAAAAGTAATATTTTTAAAAGCTTAGTTGGATCATTTATAATAATCAGGTGTAAACCAATTATTAATAGAATCTTGAAAAAACTTTGTAGTTTTTTTGGGAAATGTAGAATATATAAAAACAAATCTAATTACCTGTTTGTTTAAAAAAAAACAAATTAATTTTTTCTTGTTAATTCTCTTGAGTTGTAGGTAGATGCTTGTTATCAGACCTTTATCGGAAGTGTAGAGAGCATATATTTTTTTCCCATCAAAAAACTCCATCAATAAATGGGCAACAGAAATGAACAGAAACTTTTCCAAAGAAGACCGAATGGCCAACAAACATATAAAAAGATGTTCAACATCTCTAATCATTAGAGAAATGCAAATCAAAACCACAATGAGATACCACCTAACCCCAGTGAGATTGGCCTCTATCAAAAAATCCCCAAACAACAAATGCTGGTGAGGATGTGGAGAGATAGGAACACTCTTACACTGCCGGTGGACTGCAAATTAGTGCAACCTCTGTGGAAAAGAATTTGGAGATTCCTCAAAGAGCTAAAAATAGAAATACCATTCGATCCAGCAATACCATTATTAAGCATAATAATGCCTTATGCCTACCCAAAAGAGCATAAGGCATTCCTTAATAAAGACATCTGCACCCGAATGTTTACGGC
>CAUYRT010033149.1:0-23320 GCA_963574885.1 Lepilemur ruficaudatus
TTGCCATTTCGATGACAAAAATTATTGTGATCTTGTAAGATGTTGAAATTGAAAGTCCCATTTTTAGGCCACCGTGAGCAATCGTCCAATTTATACATCGGCCAGGCGGTGTTACAATAGAAAATGAGTCTCCTCGGCCGAATGTCATGCTTGAGGCCCAGGGCTGTGAGATTGGCCAAGAGACAGCCCAGGGGTGTGCTAGATTTGATTTTGGAGGTTCTACTGCCCATGGTGCCCTAACCCAATGGAGAAAGGACGAGATCGGGGAGCCAGCATCTCAGGTCACCGACCAAGCCTTAGAGAGAAGGCTCTGAGCCTTGGGAGGAAGGTAATAAGAGTACAGGGGACGTCTCCACCAGTATCTTGTGCCTGGCTGGAAGGACTGACTGAGTGGTCTAGGCGTCCCTAAGACACTCAGGTCCTTAAGGCGGAGGGTCTCTGACTTGGGCCCAAGGTTTTATGGACAGAGACCCTGGAATGGATAAATTGGGCTAGGACCCCAAGGGCAGAGGAATTTACCCAGGCCAATTAGCTGACTGGCATCCAGTGGAGGTCCCGGTCCAAGGTCAGGAAGACATGAGAGGGGATGGCGCGACCAAGGCCCTGAGGCAGGCCAGCATGACCTGACCAAGACTCCCCTCCCGGGTTTCGGCACCAAATGTAAAGTTGGCAGCGGCAGAAAGAAGGTGAGAGACAGACAGAGTAGGGCCAAACAACGTGGCTTTATTGAGCGCTCCCGGGAGAGGTTCACAGTCCCGAGGAATGGGGCCTGAGAAGTCATGCCCGTTTGAAAGGGGTGAGGGCTTTTGGTGGGAAGAGTTGGGGATTTTCCACAGTGACCTTTGGAGGTTATTGAGGATTGGGAGGGGTTGGTGGTATTTTCAGAATCCGGAAATTGAAACTTTCTTATCTGGGTGGGCATCTGAGTGTGGTTCTCCTTCAACTTAGCTGGGCCTAACGGTCACCTTTGTGGGTCTCTCCTCTTTAGGGAGGGGAGGGGTGCCCGCTACCAGCCACACAGGTTAATGTTTGGAACAATCTATAAATCAGTTTACTTAGAGCCTGAAGGGCATACAGTTGAGGTGTCTTGATGTTAGATTGAAAGCATCTTCAGTTAAAGTGGAAGTAGGCAGTGGTAATCTGACATTTTTTGTGTGTGTGTCTGTAGTTTATTATAAGGTATGCTTGCAGGGCCTCAGGGAAAAGTAGTGGCAATTTCATTGAGTCCAAGTGAAAAAAAAATGTAAGAAAAATTTGGAAATGTTATTTGGAGACTTGTAGCCAGGAAAGAATTTAGGATTCAGTCTAAATTGTAGGCAAACAATAAAAACTCAAAAATGATGGACAAGGTTAGAATGTAATAATGGGTGTACTATAGTTTCTTTTGAAATATAATTTTTCTTTCTTCAGTTTCCTATTTCTATTGAAGACAAATTATAGTAGTGTCACGGTCCTGTCCACAGCTGGACTTTGAAATGTTGCCCCAGTTCTTGGGCTCTGGGCTTGGAAGAATCGCGAGCATTGTCCCACATGATGGGTAGAGATAAAAGACACTCAGCAAGCATGCATGAAGAATTTATTGTAAGGAAAGTTTAAGGGTGAAAAGCAAAAGTACATTTCTTAAGGGGAAATGGGTCTGTCTCCATAAGTGGAAAAGACACTGTCTCCCTCTATGTTTTTCCTTTTATATGCTAGTAGTATATGTTGATGTAAAGGTCAGTTATAATTACTTATGACTATATATCACAGGTTTTGGGGTCTGGATTTTTTCTAGGTATGGACATAAGGTTATGTTCCAGACATTCCTTTCTCCTATACATGTGATGGAGAAAGTCACTGTTTATGGTGTTTTTCTGTTTTCTGATTGGTGGTCACTGTTCCATGGCCTAATTACTCCATTCTTTAAGACTGAAATAACTGTTCCCTTCTTATTGTTTTTCTTTAACTGTTTCTTCTTTCCTGTTTTTCTGCTTCTATCATTCCATTACATTTTGTTTTTCTGTCCCAAATGGTACAACCAATTTATTTGCAAAATAAATTTTAGTTTCATTATATTTGGTCTAGTTATTTGTATGAAGTACAGTAAGAATAATTATTGGCCACATAGACTTTTTTAAAATTGGCTTTGCCAGAACTTTTGTATAAGGAATCTCAGATTAGACTTTTGAGGCTGAAAAGTCAAGCCAAAAAATTGTCATCAGACTGTAGTACCTATATGAATTGGGTGAATTTCTCTTTTCCTGAGGTCCCAAAATAAGTTTCAGTTCCTGGGCCTGTCAGAAAGTGACATTTTTTACTTACCTATAGGTCAGAAAACCTTGTAAAGGAAAAGATATCAGGCCAGACTTTTTAAAGTGCTTTTTGTCAACTCTATAAAGTCAACCTTTATTCCTCAAAGCAGTCTGGGCATATCTGAAAATATGCCATTCCAGTCAAAGCTTTGATAAAATAATCAGTGTCTCCAATTGTGTCCCATTATAAAATAAATCAGATTCTTACTGAACTTATGTAAATAACTATATTGCTATAAATTAAGAATAATCACAAATAGTTTCCAAATTCTGGAGAAATCAAGAAGAGAGAAAAAGAAATGCTTCAAATTTTGCTCACAAAAGTATAGTTACCAATTTGTTGTAAGCTAGAAAAAGCTCAAAAGAAGAAAAAAGTTTTCTTGACTTCTGGAAAACAAAACTACAAAAAGGATCAGTAGTGTTTCAAACAAAAAGGTCATAAAAATTATTTCAGTCCTCTATTAGTTTGGTCCCATGCAATCAATTTTTGTTCTGTTTGAAGTTGGGTTTGCAATCCTCATGAACATCAACTTTTTAATTATGTCCCCAAAGTTTGTTTTTTATTAGTTTGATAGTATAATCTCCAAAGTTATCAGAAACCTCTATTTAAGAGTGCTTGTCACAGTCGTTTTCATAAATTTCCTTAAGGAAGAAGCAAATTTTGGACTGTATCTGATCATAAACTATCTTTGTAACAAGAATCAAAGTAAAATAGTAATTGTGGATGACCAAAAGTCTTAAAATACAGTCATGCTTAAAAACATAATTGACAAGAAAATTTGGTTATTTCTGTGGCATACAACAACTTGATGTAGTAATCATGATTATTACTGATAACATATATCAAGATATATCAGAATTTTTGGAATTTCATACAGTTTTGGAATACATATTCATAACACATTTATACAAACATAACCTAAAGAAAGTTAATCACAATTTTGTATTTGACAGTGCTTCCTGTGTGGTTTTATTTTTTATTTATTTACATATTTTATTTATTTATTTATTTTTTGAGACAGAGTCTCACTGTGTTGCCCAGGCTAGAGTGCCGTGGCGTCAGCCTAGCTCACAGCAACCTCAAACTCCTGGGCTCAAGTGATCCTTCTGCCTCAGCCTCCTGAGTAGCTAGCACTACAGGCATGCGCCACCATGCCCGGCTAAGTTTTTCTATATATAGTTTTAGTTGACCAATTAATTTCTTTCTATTTTTAGTGGAAATGGGGTCTCACTCTTGCTCAGGCTGGTTTTGAACTCCTGACCTTGAGCTATCCACCCACCTCAGCCTCCCAGAGTGCTAGGATTACAGGCATGAGCCACCGCGCCCGGCCTCTGTGTGGTTTTAATATACCAAATAAGCCTAATATGTTTCTCTTGTACTTCTAGGGGCTCTAATATCAAAAAAGTTAATTTGAGGTCAAAAAGACAGAATTTAGATTTTTTTCAGAAATTTTGTCAAATACCAAAGGTTTAAAACAGTTGATATCACAAAATAGGATCATAGATTATTGTGAAATGGTAGTTATTGATTTAGTCAAAGTGATAATTCAAAGATTTCAAAAGAACAAAAACATTTACTCTTTGATTGAGAGGGGACTCAGTTTCCCAAATAGTCACACGACCTTAATAAAGACACCATAATGCAAACAACATCGGTCTCTGTCTCCCCTCCTTTTATTTTTTGCAGTTTATTCAAAATGTGAACAAAAATCTTTTACTGTCTCTACTAATATTATACAAAAATCTTGTTTAAAAGAGAAAATTAAATTTTACCTTTGTATTAGTGTATTATTAATGCTAAAGCTAAATTTAATAAACTCTTATAAATCTATTTCATATTAATTAGTTTGACCACAAGCTAAGATTTTTATAAATCTTTTATAACCTTTATAATTTTTAAAACACTGAAAATTTTTATTTAGTTTTACCTATCTTATTTTAATTTAAAATAATTTTGAAAACTTTTAAACTAGGTAAAATTATTTTTAAACAAAACCCCAAAGACATCTTATGTCTTTTTATAACCTTTTTAAATAATAAAAACATTTTATTTTCTTTATATACTTTGTACATAGAATAGTTTTTCTTATATTCAGCAGGTTTAATTAATTATATATTAATTATAAGGTTAATGTTAGTAATCCTTATTTTAGTGAAAAATCTAGGAAGTAAGTCATCTGACACAGCTGGGCTAAGGAGGGCAGGGGGCCTGGATGTTGTTCTGAGGCTTTATCATGATCACTTGAATCAACCTTTAGGGAACCAATACCCTTGGTCCCAAAATTACCATGTGACCCAGCAATTCCACACCTGGATATACACCTAAAAGAATAGAAAACAGGTGTTCAAACAAAAGCTTTTACACAAATGTCCATGCAGCATTATTCACAATAGCCAGAATGTGGAAACAACCCAGATGTACATCAACAGACGAATGGAGAAGGAATAAATAAAATGTGGTACATACATACAATGGAATATTATTCAGCCATAAAAAGGAGTGAAGTTCTGATATATGCTACAACGTAAATGGACCTTGAAAATATTACGCTAAGTAAAAGAAGCCAGTTATAAAAGACAACATGGTTTATGATTACATTTTTGTGAAATGTCCAGAATAGGCAAATCCATAGAGACAGTGTGATTTGTGGTTGTCAGAGGCTAGGCAGTTGAAAGAGCCAGGGACAAGTTGTGGGGGTGGGGAGTGACTACTAATTGGTACAAAGTTTTCTTTTGGGGTGATTAACTTGTCCTAAAATTAGATTATGGTGATTGTTGCACCATTGAATTGGTATTTTAAATAGGTGAACTTTGTGGCCTGTAAATTATCTATCAATAAAGCTGCTGGAAAAATTAGTCCTGGCCCAGGAAAGGAAGTCAGCATCAATTTTTAAGAAACAGTTTTCTCCCATTTTAAATTTGGTTGTTAAAATTACAAGGATCATAAACAGTGGGAAGAGAATTATACACCTGTATTCACATAATATTTTCCCCAGATGCCCCATTTCCAGGATTAATGCATTAGTTTAATTATTTAACAAACATTTAAATGTTAATTAGCATTGTGTGCATCTAGAGATGTAAGGGGGAATAGGACAGTCACTGCTCCTATCTCATGGAAATTAGTCTAGTGGAGGAAACAGAAAGAGGAGCAAGAAATTACAAAAAGATGTTGAGAAATGCCATAATAGTGTAGGTTTAGTTCTTAATTAAGAAAAATAAAACAGATTTCTTTTAAAAAATCAATGCATAAAATAAGGCACTTTGATAATGGACTTGAAAGCCTTTGCTTTTGGTAGGCAGAATTGGACAGTGTCCCCACTATTCCACTGCTGAGGTCCAGGGATGTAGAAACTTATCTAATGCACCAAGATGTGATGCAGGGGGTGTCCCAATGAAGCTAACAAAGCCCCTGAACTCACCAAGTGGGTTCTTGGCTTCTCAGGGGAATGAATTAGAGAGTGAGCCAAGTAGCTACAGGAATGTTTTATTAAGACAGAGACAGACAACAGATCCTACTCCACAGGTAGACTAGGAGTCCTTTCCTGAGCAGGAGGGGAACACTTATGGGGCAATGGTAACATTTTTAAATATTAAAAAATCCCATATGTGCCCAGCACTGTCTTGTGGTCAGGCCATAAAAGTTAATCATAAACTGCTGTCACAGAAAAATAAGCACAGTTTGTAAGGCATTCAGTTTAGTAATTCATCCATTCTTGGGTGGTCCTGCGTGGGGACTTACTGGCAACTTCAGTGTTCAGAGTGGTTAGGGCCTGGTATTGATCAAAACGGCTGTACTCAGGCTCTCTTGACCTTCCTTTCCTGCATTATCCCTAAATTAGATTGTCTCTAAGCAAGGCTTGTGTATTATCTGTATCTTTTTTATTTCAAAATATTAAATATTAAGGGGGTGCAAATGTTTTTGGTTACATGGGTCACTTTTGTAATGCTTGAGTCACGACTATAGGTGTGCCTATCTCATAAATAGTGTTCATTGTACCAATTAGGTAGGTTTTTGCGACTCCCTTCTTCTGCCTCCCCCCCACCCCGGTTTAATTTCAACTGAGTTTTACTTCCCTCTGTGTACATGTGTGCTCATCCGTTAGTTCCAATTTAATAATGAGTACATATGGTGATTGCTTTTCCGTTCTTGAGATACTGCACTTAGGAGAATGGTCTCCAGTTCCATCTAAATTGTTGCAAAAGGCATTAATTCATACTTTTTTATGGCTGAGTATACTCCATAGTATACATATACCACGTTTTCTTAATCCACTCATGAATTGATGGGCACTTGGGTTGAATCCACATCTTTGCAATTGTGAATTGTGCTGCTATAAACATTTGAGTGCAGGTGTCTTTTCAATAGAAAGACTTCTTTTCCTTTGGGTAGATACCAGGTATTGGGATTGTTGGATTGAATGGTAGGTCTACTTTTAGTTCTTTGAAGAATCTCCATACTGTTTTTCATAGAGGTTGTACTAATTTACAGTGCCACCACAGTGTATAAGCATTCCTTTCTCTCTGCATCCACATCAGAATCTATTGTTTCTGGACTTTTTAATATAAGCCATTCTAACAGGGGTAAGGTGATATCTCATTGTGGTTTTATAAAAACTTGCATTTTCCTGATGATTAGTGGTGTTGAGCATTTTTTCATATATTTATTGGCCATTTGTCTATTTTCTTTTGAAAATCTTCTGTTTGTCTTTTGCCCACTTTTTAATGGGGTTGTTTGTTTTTATTCTTGCTGATTTGCTTGAGTTCTTTGTAGATTCTTGTTATTAGCCCTTTATCGGATGTATAGCTTGTGAATATTTTCTCCCATTCTGTACGTTGTCTATCTAATCTCATCTAAATATAATCTAAATCAGATATAGATATGAGTGAGACTCAAGGTATAATTTATCCTGAATCAAATTTCCTCTCCAGCTATGAATTGTGAAACCAAACAAGTTATGTGTTTCTCCAAAATACAATGGTGGGACAAGCATGGGATACACATTCTCATTCCAAAAGGGAGAAAAAGTAAAGAAGGAAGGGGTGACAGATTCCAAGCAAATCTTAAACCTAACAAGGCCAGCTCCATGAGATCTTAAAGCTCAGGAATATCCTCTTTGACTTGATGCTCTACCTTCCAAGCACACTGGGGCAGAGGTCCACCTTTCAGATTCACTGTGGCTGCAGTCCCAACCCCACAGTTCTTGGAAGAGGCTGTCTAGCTGGTTGAAAGCAAAGTGATTGTTCTCCCTTTTGAAACTGAGGAGGCATCCCTGATGATCTCTGAATTGCTTTAGCTTTCAGAGTCATCCTTCCCTTGTCTTGAAGAAGAGAACACATTTGCAGCTGAATAGCTCTCTGGTTCTATCCTGTCAAATCCAAGAAGTCCAACATCCTTCCTTCATTCCTTCCCATCTTCTTCCTCCTCTTCAGTTTGAACTGGCAAACTTGGACTTTAGACTTTAGAGGTGATGCCGGAATGAATAAGTATTCTTGGGGCTGTTTGGATGGAATGAATGTATTTTACATGTGAGAAGCACATGAATTTTGGGGAACCAGGGAAGAATGTTGTGTACTGAATGTTTGTGTGCTTTCAAAATTCATATGTTGAAACCCTATCCCTCCATGTGACAGTATTAAAAGGTGGGGCTTTTGGGAAGTAATTAGGGTAAGATGAGGTAATGAGTGTGGTGCCCTTAGAAGTGGGATAAGTGCCCTTATAAGAGTCATAGGAGAGCTTGCTTCTCCACCCTGCTCTCTGCCATGTAAGGATACAACAAGAAGTCAGCAGTCTGCAACCCGGAAGAGGGCCCTCAACAGAACCCAACCATGCTGGCAACCTGATCTTCGACTTCCAGCCTCCAGAACTGTGAGAAATAAATTGTTATTGTTTATAAGTCAGCCAGTCTATGGTATGTTGTTATACTAGTCCTAGCTAACTAAAATAAAGACTCTATATTTGATCTTGCTCTCACCAAACAGAACCTTATCTTGTATTTTAAGTGTGGGCATAGATCCAGATAAATAGTAGGTACATATATAATTGCTGAATGGATAAATTAATAAAGCTAGATTTAAGGAAGTTCTTTAAAACCCGAGTCCTATGTAAGTTATGTTTCAAAATAGAGTGGTTTTTTTTTTTTTGTTTGTTTGTTTGTTTTTTTTTTTTTTTTAGTTGGTTGTCCAGCAAGATGTGTTCACATTTTTCAGAAAACCTGGTAGGGAGTAAATGTGGGAAGGAGTTTGGCCTACCTCACCAAATTCTTTATATTCCTCTGTTCCCAGGACTGGGCTGGATGAATTCAGCAGCCCTCAGCTACACTTTAATGGCACGTGGCCACATCTGGCTTCTCTGAGCTCACACAGCTGTTCTGTCAACTCCCTGCGGGTTTATGTCCCCTCCTCTTCTAGAAAATTGCATTGCCTATTGGCAATTAGCCCTAATGAAGCAGCAGGAGTTTCCTGAGGGGAATGCATTGCTGACAAGTATAATTACTATTAGCAGCTGTGGGACCTCTGGCTCTGTGAAAGTAACCCATCCACCTGTCAGGGTGTGCAGCAGGACTGCTAAAGCTGTACCTAGCAGCCGGTCCAGCACTCTAAGCCAGGCCACCGTGTGATGAAAACAAGAGACTGGCATTTGGAAGCCAATTGAGAATATTTACTGCAAATGTTCAAATTTCTGCAACCCAGCTGCATGGGGTGTGGAGCCACAGCAAATCAGCAATTAACATTTTTTCAGTTCAATGTGATCATTGTCTCTTTCAAGTATCCATAATGCCTGCCTATACTTAGAAAAGAGTGGGTGTCCCCACAGGGATGCAAGAGATTCTAATTATGTTTATTTTTATCAAAAAAGAAAGAAAAGCTTTTCTAATATTTAATAACTGATTGACATTGGTTTCTGTATTGGGTTAGTGTATGAGACCTTCATGGCCCAATTCTGGTTCTACAGTAAGGAGGTGTTTATAATGACTCCTTTTTGGTGATATATTTGTATGGTAGGTTACATATGGCCACAAATTCTTTTCTATTCCTCAGAGGTGGCATCTAATTGCCCTCTAACTTGAATCTTGGCTGGTCTTGGTGACTTCCTTGCCCAACAGAGAATGGTGGAAGTGACACTGCCAGTTATGAGCTTAGCCTATAAGAAGACTAACAACTTCTGCATTGCACTTTTAAAACTTTGGGGTAACCATGCTGCAAGGAAGCCCAAGCTAGCCAAATGGAGGGGCTATATATAGAGAGAGATGCTTGGCCAGCTCCACTGCTCCATCCTCCAGACAATCAAATCATTCCAGCTGAGGCCCCAAACATCATGGAGCAGAGATGAGTTGTTCCCACTATGTCCTGTCCAAATGACTGACTCATAAAATTTCAATATTTAATAATAACAATAATGATAAATTATTATTTTAAGCTTCTACACTTTGAGGTAATTATACAGCAGTAGTAATAGAAATAATTACTTTTTTATGAGCCTAGTTGAGAAGATTTACAGGTTATATTAAGTTTAAATGAACTCCTGATATACTGATAAGGGCCTCAAGAGATTTCTATGAAGAGATCTCAGATAGATGAAAATACCTACACTTAGAACTAGGTCTTCAACAGCCAGCTATATTATGAGGAAAAATAGTAATAATTTATCAAACTTAACTAGAAGTTATGAAAAATTGAAATTATTTAAGAAGACATCTGAGAAATTAATATACACCTATGATTATTAACAGTGTACATCATTTTGAGTGTATATTAGCCTTCAGAAATTAGCTAATGATAACATGAAGCCATCATGATTATCAAGACATTAAAAGTTAAGCATTCAGAACATGAAGCCAAACTTCTACAATTGAATAGCAGAAGTGTTTTCTACGTGTGGCTATACAATTTTCCCAGCACGATTTATTGAATAGGCATTCTTTTCCCCCAGGTATATTGCTGTCTACTTTGTCAAATATCAGATGGCAATATGTGGATGGTTTTGTATCTGAGTTCTCTGTTCTTTTCCATTGGTCTATGTCTCTATTTTTGTGCCAGTACCATGCTGGTTTGGTTACTATAGCCTTGTGGTATAGCTTAAAGTCCGGTAAAGTGATGCCTCCAGATTTGTTCCCTTTGCTTAAGGTTGCTTTGGCTATTCAGGCTCTTTTCTGGTTCTAAATGATGTGTAGAATTATTTTTTCTAGATCTGTGAAAAAATGACATTGGTATTTTGATGGGGATTGCATTGAATCTGTATTGCATTGAATCACTAGCTATTATGAAAGGTATTGAGTCTTTGATTCTCATCTTGAGTGTTGTTGATGTATAGGAATGCTTCTGATTTTGATACATTGATTTTGTAGCCTGAATTGATAAATAAAACTTATTTATCAATTCCAGTAGTCTCTTGGCAGCATCTTAGGGATTTTCTAGACATAAGATCATACCATCAGCAAAGAGCAATAGTTTAACTTCTCTTTTTCCATTCAGATACCCTTAATTTCCTTCTCTTGCCTGATTGCTCTGGCTAGGACTTCCAGCACTGTGTTGAAAAGAAGTGGTTACAGTGGGCATCCTTGTCTTTTTCCAGTTCTGAGTAGGAATGCTTTTAAGTTTTCCCCATCCAGTATGATGTTGGCTGTGGGTTTGTCATATATGGCTTTTATAATTGTGAGATATGTTCCATGTTTGCTTATTTTGTTAAGAACTAAAAGTAGGCTGGGTGTGGTGGCTCATGCCTATAATCCTAGTTGTCTGGGAGGCCAAGGCAGGAGGAACGCTTGAGCTCAGGAGTTCGAGACCAACCTGAGCAAGAGTGAGACCTCATCTCTACTAAAAATAGAAAAATTAACAGGGTGTTGTGGCATGTGCCTGTATTCCTAGCTACTTGGGAGTCTGGGGCAGGAGGATATCACTTGAGCTCAGGAGTCTGAGGTTGCAGTGAGCTACGATGATGCCACTGCACTATATCCAGAGTGACAGAGCAAGACTCTGTCTCAAAAAGAAAAAAAAGTCATTTTATCAAAAAGACACTTGCACTAGAATGTTTATTGCAGCACAATTCACAATCATAAAGATGTGGAATCAACTCAAGTACCCATCAATTTGTGAGTGGATTAATAAAATGTGGTATATGTACACCATGGAGTACTACTCAGACATAAAAAATGAATGAATATATTTTGCAACAATCTGGATGGAACTGGAGACCATTCTCCTAAGTGAAGTATTGCAAGAATGGAAAACAAACATGGCACGTACTCACTGTTAAATTGGAACTAAATGATCAGCACTCACGTGCACAGATAGAAGTAAAGCTCCGTGGAAATTATGCAGGTGGTAGCAGAGGAAAGGGAATGGGTGAAATCATACCTAACTGGTGCAATGTAAACTGGGTGATGGGCACACTTATAACTTTGACTCAAGCAGCCCAAAAGCAATCCATGTAACTCAAACATTGGTCACCCTGTAATATTCTGAAATAATTTAAAAAAGAATAATAAAATACACACTCGTGGACCTACCACCCAGCTTCAGAAATACAGCATTATCACTAGCTTCCCGGAAACCCTTTCTCTGAAACCGCAGGTGAACACTATCTTGGATTTTGTGTTGATAATAGCTTATTTGCTTCATAGAGTTTTTTTAAAACAACATGTGAATGTAGCTCTAAGCATTGTTTATTTTTCCTGGTTAGAATGGTAGAAAATTGGATTCATATTGTATGCATTCTTCAGTGACTTTGTGCTCCAACTTAATGTTGTGCCTTTGACATTCGTTCATGTTGGTGCATATGGCTGTATTTCATTCATGTCCACTATTGTATAGCATTCCAATATATGAATGTGTCTCAGTCTAATTATCTTTTTACTGGTGATGGCGAGTTGATTGTTTTCAGTGTTTTGCTCTCAGGAACAAGGCTGCTATGAACATTTTTTCTACATCTCATGGTACATATGCAAGAAACTCTTTAGGTTATACACCTAGAGATGGGATCACAAGGTCATAGATATGTGCATGTTCAACCTTACTTTTCAAAAATTGATGCGCTTCTACTAACGGTAAACAAAAGTATATGTTGGTTTTTCATTTTTTGGTCAACCCTTGTTATTTTCTTACTTTTCAATTTTGCCAATCTGGTGTATGGAAATGGTATCTTATGGTTTTAATTTGCATTCTTCTGAATACTAAAATGGTTCAGTATCTTTTCAAATGCTTATGGTCACTTTTATTTCCTCTTTGGTGGAATGTATGCATCCCTTTGTCAATAGCACACTTTCTTTTTTTTTTTTTGAGACAGAGTCTCACTCTGTTGCCTGTGCTAGAGTGCTGTGGCATCAGCCTAGCTCACAGCAACCTCAAACTCCTGGGCTCAGGTGATCCTCCTGCCTCAGCCTCCCGAGTAGCTGGGACTACAGGCATGCACTAACATGCCCGGCTAACTTTTTTCTATATATTTTCAGTTGGCCAATTAATTTCTTTCTATTTTTAGTAGAGACGGGGTCTCGCTCTTGCTCAGGCTGGTTTCGAACTCCTGACCTTGAGCAATCCACCCGCCTCGGCCTCCCAGAGTGCTAGGATTACAGGCGTGAGCCACCGCGCCCAGCCTGTTTTTCCATTCTTGTGAGACTTCACATAATAGAATGGGCTCCAACTCTATCCAGGATAATACAAGAGATGCTATATCACTATTGTTTTTTTTGTTTTGGCTGAGTTCCTAATGCTTCTCTTAAAGCTTATAAACTGTGTTTTTTGACTTTTCTAGTGTTGCAGTTCTCAAGCAGTAGAGAGGTAAGGGTGCAGCAAATGCCTTATATGACTGGTGTTATATTAAGCTGGCATTGAGACTCATTGGGTTTTTGGTGGGTTGTTTTTTATACATTTGGTATTTTGTCACTAACATGTATTATTTTGATTACTTATTGCTACACATGTCGTTACTTCCCAATCTGAAGCCCTCTATTCTGTTGCTACAGGCCCTTTAGCAAACTTCTCACCCTTTAGATTTCTCAAGTATGAATTAGGCATCAGTTCCCTTTGTTTCCCCAAGTGACAGTGAATTCTTACCAAACGCTCAGAGTGGTGTATTTAAAAACTGTTTAACTGATCTTGAAGTGAGGAAGAAGCATCCCCTACACAAAGCCAACTCTTCTAGGAGGCACCATTCAAATATAGTAAGACACAGTGCACCAGAGACATTTTCCCTACCCACTCCTTTCAACACTGACAAAACTCTGGTTTTAGGTTTTGAATGATATCTAAGCATATTCTATGAAAAGACACAATATTTAAAGGAAAGTATTAATATTATTTATCATATATATACTATGAAGATGTACACATTTAAAATAATGTTAAGTAAATTTAAAAGGGCCAGGGCAAATTTGGGTAAATTTTTATAATACATAGAGCATGCAAAAGGTTAATATTTTACTCTATGAAGACCAGTTATAAATAAAAGCAAAAATAGACACACAGATTTTAAAAATTGCTGCTGAAGAAAGAAAAATTAGGCTGAGAAACAAAAAGCCAGATGATACAGAGCACACACAGTATGATGCCATTATACAAAGTTCAAATAGAGACAAAACTAATCTATAGTGATAGAAATAAGACAAATGCTTGCCTGCAGTGGGGTGAGGGAAATAACTTCAAAGGGGCATGAGGAAACTTTATAGGGTGATAGATATATTCTATATATTGACTGTTGTGGTGGTTATGTGAGTGAATACATCTGTGAAAACTCACAGAACTGTAAAATTGAAACGTGACAATTCCTTGCACATAAATCAAACTTCAATACATTTGATTAAAGAATAGGCAAATGATATACATTGACAGCTCACAAAATAAAATATACAAATGGCTTCTCTTAAAACACACACATAAACTATTACCAGGAGTGAAATTAATACAAAAATATAGATTGAAAGAACATTGAGTAGCCATTTTCATCAATTTAATTATGAAATCTAATAATCAAAAACAGCATGGTACTGGCACAAAAGTTGAGAGATAGACCAATAGAACAGAACAGAGAACCCAGATATAAAACCACCCACATATTGCCATCTGATCTTTGACAAAGTAGACAGCAATATACACTGGGGAAATAATCCTTATTCAATGAATGGCACTGGGAAAATTTGATAGCCACATGTAGAACATTGAAACAGGATCCATCTCTCTCATCACTGACAAAAATTAATTAAAGATAGATAACAGACTTAAATTTAAGACATGAAACCATAAGAATTCTAGAAGAAAATCTTATAAAAGCTCTTCCAGATATCAGCCTCAGCAAATAATTTATGAATAAGACCCCAAGAGCAATCACAGCAACAATAAAAATAAATAAATGGTACTGGATTAAATTAAGCTTCTGCACAGCCAAGGAAATAATCAACAGAGCAAATAGACAACATACAAAATGGGAGAAAAGATTCACATGCTATGCATCTGATAAAGGGCTAATAACCAGAATCTACAAAGAACTCAAGCAAATCAGCAAGAAAAAAATCAAACAACTCCATTAAAAAGTGGACAAAATACATGAACAGAAGCTTTTCAAAAGAAGATAGACAAATGGCCTATAAACAAATGGAAAAATGCTCAATGTCAGTAATCATCAAAGAAATGGAAATCAAAATAAATAAATAAATAAATAAATAATCTCTTCTTAAAAAATGTTCAATAGCAGAAATGTGCCATTGTATTTGCCATGGAATTCCTCTGTTTTTAATAAATACAGTGTTGAAATATTTTTAAAAAATGTTATTAATAAAACCATCAGAAGAAAAAAAAACCACAATGAGATATCACCTAACCTCAGTGAGAATGGCCTTATCAGAAAGTCCTCAAAACGATAGACGGTGGTATGGATGCAGAGAGATAGGAACACTTATACACTGTTGATGGGACTATAAACTAGTGCAGTCTCTGTGTAAAAAGTATGGTGATTCCTCAAAGAACTAAAAGTAGACCTACCATTTGACCCAACAATACCACTACTGGGTATTTACCCAAAGGAAAAAAAGTCATTTTATCAAAAATACACCTGCACTAGAATATCTATTGCTGCACAATTAAAAATTGCAAATTGTGGAATCAACCCAAGTGCCCTTCAATTTATGAATGGATTAATAAATATGGTATATGTATACCATGGAGTACTACTCAGCCATAAAAAATGAATTAATATCTTTTGCAACAATCTGGATGGAACTGAAGACCATTTTCCTGAGTCAAATATCTAAAGAATGGAAAAAATAATGGAAAAACAAACATCTCATATACTAACTATTAATTGTAACTAACTGATCAGCACTCATGTACACAGATAGAAGTAAAAGTCAAAGGACATTGTGTAGGTGGGAGGGAGCTGGAAGTGATGCGTACAATGTACAATATGTGGGTGATGAGCACACTTATAACTTTGACTCAAGCAGTGCAAAAGCAATCCATTCAACCAAATCATTTGTTCCTCCATAATATTCTGAAATAAAAATAAATAAATAAATAAAATATCTCAAAAAATTAAGAGGAGAAAAACATTTTAAAAATAAAAATAATGGTGATACCATTATGGTTAAGAATATATGAAACCATCTGTCACATATACTGTTACTGGAAATGTAAATTGGTACAAACTTAAAAATGGCAGTATGAAAATATGTATCAAGAGCCTTAAACATATTCACAAGCTTTAACCCAGCTATATTAATTCTAGAAATATTTCTTAAGGATTAATATGAGAAAAAATTAATGAGATGTTGTTTATGGCTTAAAATATAGAGAAAAATAAATGAGTGCTTACAGAATCAATACATAGCTTTAACAAATCCCAATATTTTACCATATTTGCTTTAGATTCTTTAATACAATAAAAATAGAGATGATTCACATTCAGTACCTATTCCTTTATGACCCAATTCCCTTACTTCTCTCCCCAGAGGATGTCCACTATCTGGAATTTGTTGTTTACTATTCTCATTTTTTTCATTTGTTTGTGTAAGGTTTTGTCTTATGAAAAATTATTAAATAATTTAAAAGTATTTTACACATTGTGTTTTACTCTATACTATGTTTTATTAAATGTACTTGTTTTAATATGTGTATCTCTAGTTCATTTATTTTTTGCCTAATTTTCCAAAATATAAATATACTACAAGTAATTTTTTAATTCTTTGTTGATAGACTTTATATAGATGCTACATTTTGCTTTTGTAAACCGTGATGCAGTAACATTTTTATGCATGTGTATTATTTTCCTAGGGCTTCTGTGACAAAATACCACAAATCGGGTGGCTTAAACAACAAAAATGTATTGTCTCACAGTTCTGGAGGCTAAAAGTCCAAAGTAAGTGTGTCAGCAGGTTTGGTTCCTTCTGAGGCTTTGAGGGAAGGACGCGATAGGTCCTCTCTGTTTGGTTTGTATAATACTATAGATGGCTATCTTTTCCCATTATCTCTTGACGTTGTCTTCCCTTTATGCCTGTCTCTGCCCAAATTTCCTCTTTTCATAAGGACACCAATCACATTGGATTAGGGCCCACCCTAATGACCTCATCTTAACTTGTCTAATTTGATGGATCTGCAATGACCCTATTTCCACATAAGGTCACATTCTGAGGTACTAGGCATTAGGATTTTAAATTTGTGGAGGACACAATTCAGTCCATAAACAAGGTATTTCCTTGTGCATGTGAGAGTTTTGTGAATTTCTCTAGTCCAATGGTTCTCAATCAAGGATGATTTGCCCTCCATATTCCAAGGGCATTTGACAATATCTGGTGATATTTGGGGTTGTTGCAATTGGTGGTGGCAGGTAGTACTGGCATGTAGTGGATAGTGGCCAGGAATTCTGCTAAATATCCTACAATATGTAAAACAATTCCCACAACAAAGAATCATCTAGCCCCAAATGACAATAGTGCTTAGACTGAGAAACCTTTATTTAAAGTATACTCCTAGAATTGAAATTAATATATGTGCATCTTCAGTGAATTTGCTTCCAATTTGCTTTCTAATGTGTTGTAATTTATATGTTCACAAGCAATGTATACGTATTTCTGTCCCTCCATACTTTTGTCAACATTTGCACAATAAAGTTATATCATCTTTAATATTTGTCAATCAACTTATGTGGGATGAAATCTCATTGTTTTAACATGCATTTCCTTGATTAATAATGAGGAAGTGCATCTTTCCATATGTTTATAAAACATTCAGGAATCTTTTAAAATTAATTCACTATTTGTACTCTTCTCCAAATTTTTCATAAGGTTGATTATCTACAGGAATGCTATACATATTTTTATACTAGTATTTTGTCAATGATGCACATTTAAATATAATTTCTCTAGGTCTCTGGCTTAATTTTTAACTTTCTTTATGCTGTCTTTTTTCATACACAAATTTTAAATTTTATTATTGTCAAATTTATCAGTTAAAGTTTTGCTGTGTCATTGTTATTTAAGAAGGGTTTCCTAAAGGTATTCCTAAAAATTTTCTTCAAAATTTTAAAATTATGTAATTCACACTTAGGACTTTACTTCATGTTAAATTTTTTATGTAGATACTAACATTGTTTTTTAGTATCTACATAAAAACATTTTTTTTCCATTCCTTTCAAAATCTTGATCCTATTTTTTCATGTTTTATTGTGTTAGCTAGATTTTCTCAATAAATACTCAATAAAAGTTATTCAGACATGTTCTGACTTTAATTAAAATGATTGAAAATACCTTCACTTAGTATGATATTTGGTGACAGATTTTTAATGGATTCTATTTACCAGGTTAAGAAAATTACTTTCTAGCCCAGTTTTCTAAGAGTTTTCTGTAGGAATGTGTATTGAATTTTATCAAATGCTTTTATATACATCTATTGATATAAATATATACTTTTGTCATTTTATTTGTTAATTTTGTTTATTATATTATTACATTTTGTATTGTGGTACTGTCCCTGCATCCTGGAGAAAACTGTACTTGGTCATGATGTATATGTTTATTAATATATTTCTTCAGGCAGCATTTTTCAGCTTAGCTGTATGAGTGTGAGGGAGAGTTCCACTCTAGCCTCCATTTCAAGCTGTGAACTAGGCTGAGATTTCCAGTCTTAAGTGGTACAGTTTTAGTCCTCATCACTCACAGGAGCTGAACACTCAGCTGCCACTGGAACTTGCACACTTGGAGTCAATCAAGCCTTTGGCTTCAGCTCTACTCAATACTTGATAATTCGGTTTTGTTTCAGGTCTACAGAAATTTTTTGTTTTGGTTTGTTTCTGAGCCTAAACATGAATTTTTTATTTTATCTTTTCATAATTGCTTTCATCTTTGCTCTGTTTTTAGAGTATAATTATATAAAAGCTTGAACTTACTGTAGCATCTTTACTACAAAGCTCTATGGTATTTCTATATTGGTGAAAATAAGAAATGATTTAATTATTCGTTATTAGGAAAATGCAATATAAATTAGATTACTCTATATAATGAATATAGAAGTAGAGATATATTTAATAAAATGAAAAAGGTTTATGATATATTTTTCTGTGACAAAACAATGGCTATAATTTAGAAAGTATATATGAATAGGTGATGGGCAAAATTATATACTCTGTACTCATTTTCTTGGTACAATTCTAGTCTCCCTTCCTTTATAGACCATGACCCTGGAGAAGTTATTTAATTTCTCCATGTATCAGTTTCTTCAATTATTAAATAAGGATAATAATATTGCTAAGTTAAAATGTTGTTGCTATAATTAAATAAAATAAAACATGAAATATTTTGTATATTGCCCAGTGAAATGTAAATGCTTGATACATTTTAGTAGCTACCAGTTATATTTCAATTTTTCAAACTAAAATAAATAAAGGCATATATGTGCAAAAAAAGATTGAAATAAAATACACTAAAATGGAAATGATTGGAGTTATGGTTGGTTTTAACATCTTCTTTTATTTTTCTGTCCTATAAATATCATGTATAAAATTCATCTTAGCCAATTGTCACTTAACCTGTTTGTTAAATTAGTGAGCACTCTCCATCCCTTCTGTATAATGTAGTCACTGGTTCTCAGAGGGCAGTAAATGCTCTATTTACACCTGTCCTAACCATTGATTTGCATGCTTTCCAAGAGTCAGTTAGGATGGTTCCTAAACTTGTTTAGACATTTTTGTGTATTTTAATCACCTAATTTAAATTACTGTTATTAAAACAATAATATGAGCTTGCAGTATGAGTTGTTACTATAAAAATAATTTGCATGTTTTGGAAAGATCAGATAAAGATGTGGCTCCCAATACTGCTTTTTAAAAACTTTCAAAAAACAAAAACATTCTACATGCATATAGTTTCAAAATTATCTTTACGTTTTTGCTCCACTAAAAGTCTCTAGCCTTTTCTCTAAATAAAAAATTGATAAAAGGATATTCATTAATAAATTTATGATACAGATGTATCTGTTTCTGTGTGTACATATTCATACTTTAACTTTCAATCAATTTCAACAAATAATTAATTAATTATTGGATCCAATTTTATTGAATAATATGATCTCCTTGTTTCTTTCTCAATTTGTCCATTTATCTATCTTTTTATCTATCTACATATATAAATTTAAATATGTAAATTTTAATACTGAGCATCTCTTTTAAAGTATATAAATAAATTTTCTTTAAAACCACATTTTGCATAAAGAGTAAAGTAACTAGAATTAACAAAGTATAACATTTCAAATAAGTTCTCAGGGAAATAATATGATGGCAATGGATATTGCCTTAAAAAAACCCATGATGAATGAAAGCTCTATTCTAATCCAATCATACTGAAGAGGCAGACAGATCTAGGTTATAGGGCCACTTTCCACTAATCTACAAGTTGACATATATTAAGATAAATTAGCTGTATGTATGCATTTGAATACCGTAAGAAATGACATTTCTTTCTTTTTAATTTCCTATGATCCCCAGAAGCAACTTTGTAAGGGAGGGTATTATTAATAATCCAATATGTTGCAGCACTAATTTCTAGATCCTACAGTTGGCCCAATAATATATCAAATAGATTTTGTTACTCACACATTAAGTTTCTTTGAATCATAAAGCATGACAATCTTTTTCTGGGCAAAAAAATGTTTCCTTAATTATACTATTACACTCACCATATAGAGAGCTTTATAAATCTTTGTTTATAATCAATTAATTTTGAAGATTATCCTTTACTCAGTTGGTCTCTGTGTTTATGTTGAATGTAACTACAATTCTCACTCCCACCCAACCACCATAACCCATGTGCCCCTCACACACCATTATAGGTTCAACTGAATTTGGTTCAAAAATAAAAGATGGGATTCAGCCAATTGTTTGTTGTTGTTGTTGTTGCTGTTTTTTGACTGTGGGTGTCCACTATCAATTTGCTAATTTTTAAAATTATTTAAACCTCAGTTTTGACATCTAATAAGCTAGACTCCATGATGTAAAACTCTAGATGCTTAAAGGTTAGTACAATATTTTTAGTCTTTAAACAGCTAAATTGTATCTTCCCCCATAAGTTTTGTAAAGGCAATCACATATGTTAAAATAATAAAATAAGATTCAACTGAAAAACAAAACTGGCTATAAGCATCATTGTGAGTAATTCCATAAGGTATTTTATAATCATCTCAGAACTAAATAAATCAATAAAATACTTTGAAGTATTGAGGAAGGTGTTGATTATAAGGGAAACTCAAATAAAACATCCCATCCATACACAAATTCATTGAGTGATCAAGTGGCATGATATTCTTTAAAGTGGGTGACATTTATATCCAAAGTTTTAAATCTATTTACTAAGGAGTAAGAACAGTCACAGGATAAACATGTCGTATTCTCCTAGAACATCAAATATTTTGGGGACAAAGTATTAATATTAAATTGGGGGAATAAAATTCAATGTTTACATTGATAGTTATGCCAAATAACAAAACTTCAAACAAATAGTATACTTGTAGTCAACCCTTCAAATTATGATCTGACACTCACAAAGTGGTAGTGGAGTATGTTTTGACACTCCTTGACTTTCAGGAATGTGTGAATTGCAAAGTGTTAGAAATATTGAATCAAAGAACTAACAATTAGATCCCAGACAAACACACCAGAATATCCACAATTAAACTACATATATACAGTTGTCCCTTGGTATCCATGGGGATTAGTTCAAGCCCCAACTCCTGCCCTGTGGATACCAAAATCCTTGGATTCTCAAGTCCCTTTTATAAAATGTTTTAGCATTTGCATATAACCTACGTATATCCCCTATATACTTTAAATAATCTCTAGATTACTTATAATACTTAATACAATGTAAATACTATGCAAATTACTAGAATGCCAAGTAGGTCTTAGACGTGCTGGGTCTCTGATTATTCAGGAGAAGCCACAATTTTTTTTATCTGAAATATCTCCTAGTTTTTACAAGTTGGCTCATTTATATATATATATACACTGTGTAAGTCAAGCAAAACATATCTGTACACATCTATAAACCAGATTTGCCAAAGAGGGTTAGAGACCTCTTCCATAATGTGTGTGCGTGTATGTATGTGTAAGGATGTGTGTGTGTGCATGTGTCTGTGTGTATATATATTTTTTCTAAAGCTTAGTATAAAGCAAGAATGGACAAGAAAATGTTATCCAAAGCACTATATGTGAATTCAAGTATTCATGGGGTAGAAAAAGCTCAGGTGTCACGTAGTCTTGGGTTTACATCTTAATTCAGATTCCTCATTTGTAAAATGGAGATACTAAGACTACCTAACTGACAGGTTACCTTATAAACAATAAAAGAGTACTTATGTTTCCACTAGTACAGAGTAAGCCTTCAATTATTGATAGCCACCATCACGATGATCGTAGTCATTTCTAGAATATACATTTAATAACTTGCTTCATCAATAAAAAATAAACTATGATTTTTTGTTGAACTATGATACAAATATTTCAGATAAACAGTATTAAATCATTATGTTATTTATATGAGAGAAGCTGGGAAATTGTGTGATAAAAACAATGTTCTATGCCTACCTCATCTGTCAGACAACTACTTTAAGGAAACCACACTGCTGAGAATCTTCTATTATATGTTTTTTCTATCATAATTTATCAATGTATTACTTAAGTAGTAACTACAAAGAATTGTCTTAAGGAAAAAAGAAGTAGTAATCAAAAAAATTTCCATACCATTATATGGGTCATTCAACATGATTGTCTGTTATCAGAGAGATGCAGAGAGATGTGACAAGTAATGGCTTACTTCCTGTTGAAAACTACTAAATACCTTAGGAAAACTCAGAACATACTTTTTTTTAAGATTTCCTTAAAATTCCATTTGTGAATATATTATCTATGAATTTATTTTAAAACTTTTATATTTTTTATTATTTGAAGTGTACTACAGTTCAGTGGTTTTAATTATATTCACAAAGCTGTGCAACTATCACCATTATAAGCCCTTTATCGGATATGTAGAGAGCAAATATTTTCTCCCATTCTGTAGGTTTTCTATTTGCTATAATGTTAGTTTCCTTGACTGTACAAAAGCTTTTTAATTTGATCAGGTTCCATTTATTTTTTTTTTAGCTGCTGTGATTGCTTTGGGGGTCTTCTTCATAATTTCTTTGCCTAGGTCAATGTCTGAAAGAGTCTTCTCTACATTTTCTTCTAGGATTCTTAAGGTTTCACGCCTTAGGTTTAAATCTGTTATCCATCTAGAATTGATTTTTGTAAGAGGTGAGAGGTGGACCAACTTTATTTCTGCTTTATTTATGATCTCTTGCCTTGGTTCCATGATTTGGGTCCCTTGATAATCTGCAGGGCCTGAGTCCCTAATTTGATAACTTATCTAAAATCTAGTTTTCGGCCGGGCGCGGTGGCTCACGCCTGTAATCCTAGCACTCTGGGAGGCCGAGGCGGGTGGATCGCTCAAGGTCAGGAGTTCGAAACCAGCCTGAGCAAGAGCGAGACCCCGTCTCTACTAAAAATAGAAAGAAATTAATTG
>CAUYRT010033150.1:0-17345 GCA_963574885.1 Lepilemur ruficaudatus
GAAGGAAGGAAGGAAGGAAGGAAGGAAGGAAGGAAGGAAGGAAGGAAGGAAGGAAGGAAGGAAGGAAGGAAGGAAGGAAGGAAGGAAGGAAGGAGCCAGTATAGTTAGAGGACAAGTTCAGGGCGAGTGCAAAATGAGACAAGATTTTGAGATTTTGGCCGGGGAGTAATGTGAATGGATTTATATTTTAAAATGACCTTTTGGGCTTTTGTGTTGAGCATAGATCTCAGAGGGCAGAGTAGGTGTGGGGAGATCTGTTAGTAGTCCATGGAGTAGTTCCAGGTAGAGATGATAATAGCTTGGCCTCAGATAGTCTGTCAATGAGAGACATCCAATGTGCAATATGCTTTTTGCAGACTTCCTCTCACATCAAAGAAAACTCTAAGCAGCCACACAAATTCAAGTTAGAACAGTACTAGAGAGGACATTAACTCACACATGTTAAACATAAGAAAGCAACAGTAGTACCTTAAGAAATTAAAGTGAGCTGCCTCCATTGTGTTTCATTGGCGTGCATTGCCTACCATCCAGAGGATAAAAATTACTTGGGAAATGAAGCTGAATGAAATTAAACACTATTTAATTGTCCTTAATATTCATTCATTTTCATATTAAGCACAGATAGCCACAGCCATAGCTAAAAGACAGGATAGTGTGCTTGTTATTCAAAAACTTTCCATAACACTTCCCTAAAACTGACAAAACAGTCCTCACTATGGCAGAGTCTCCACTGACACAGAGGCTAACGTTAATTGATCTTAATTTTTTTCACACTGATCAGTTTCAGTTTTTACATAAACCTGAAACATTAATATATTGACATATATAGACATTAATGCAAACTCAAATGTATTTAATTTAGAAGCAAGAACACATATTTGCCTTTAGCAAAATTGAATTTTTAAGATAAAAATTGCACATTAGGATGAAAAGATTCTTTTTTGGTACAAAACGTAGAAATGTAGTTTCTACTTCTTTATTTGCCTTTTTGAAGACTACTGCTTTTGTTGACTGGTTCTCAAACTGTATTTCATAGAAAATTGTTTATAGAGTTTAAATTTGTTAAGTTGGTATGCTTAGAAAGTCAAAATGAGGATCTCTATTCTATTTCTAAAGCATTTTTGTGTATGGAAATAAAAACAGGGAAATGAAGTGGCTGCATTGATTTAATAAACTTGAAAAACACTGAGAATAAATAAATGATAATGAAAAAAGGCACTTAAACAAAACAAGGATTGAAAATAAAGAAATTGCCAAAAAAGTTGTATTTTGATCATTTTTTCCTAAATAATAAAGATCCAAAAATTTGGAATACAATGCCCTAAATCACTTTAGTTGAATAGCTGTATATGTGCCACAGGGATCCATGGCCAAATATACCCAAATAGACACAATTGCACGGCTTTCTGTCTATGATCTGGTATTTTGTTGTACATGAAACACAATGACCCAGTGATTACAGACACTCCTTTAATCGCATGAGATTTTGATTTTCATATGTAAAAGCACTAAAATTGGGGCATTTATTTAACGTATTGACACCAGATAGAGGATTGGCTGTAATCAGGAATGCTAAGTTAAATGCCATAGAATGCCAGACCTTCATAAGAAAATTAAACATGCGTATAAGCGTAAGTACACACACGTACACACACACGCGAAGTAGCTACTCAAGGCGAAACTTCTTAAGATTAAAATTGTACTGACGGATCACCTTGTTAATGTTCTATCTCATGAAACTTATAAAGAGAATTGTCTTCTTTAAATGTTGATGGAGGCAAGAAACAGAAAAAAGTGTATAGGATCCTTCATTGGGCAAATAGATGTCCTCTCTCTTTCCCTTCATTTCTGCCTCTCCACCTTATGCAAGCCTAGTTCAGAATATTGACTGTATAAATAGGGTAGAAATATCCATGCCCTCATCCCCATACAATGCGTTCATTCAAAACAACATGACCAAAGAATCCAAAAATTCACTTGGTACTCTTAGTACAAACAACAATAGCAAAAAATAATATGAATTAATACAATCTTAAAGAACAAAAATAGACAAACTGAAAACCCACGTCTGACTTTATAATTTAATTGTAAGAATCATTCTTGGAAAGATTTGCTTTATTAGGCAATAACTGAAGACAGTATTACTGCTACCTAACTTGTAAATAAAATGTAAACAAATTAACCTATCACCACATATTGGACTTGCTACAAACTTCAGCACGGCAGAAATGTCCCCAGCCATTTCTTGATGGCATTTGTGCTCAACTCACATTGGGGTTTCCTCATTTACTCTGAGGAACCATAGCTGGGAAGTAATGGTTTTGAAATACATGGTCAGTGTTTGTTTTATTACTGATATTAATTTAGCTTGCATCCTTATATATAGCCATTTTCCTTTCAACAGATCACTAACCTCATCTTCTTGGTATCTTTCCTTTCAGTTTCAGAAAAAAAATAAAAATGTTTCTTTCATTTCACTGAGTACTATAGTTCTACCAAATTATTCTTTATCCCTCTATTAAACACAGAAATATATTTTTTCTTCCTTATAGTTATTCCTCTGTGTGCCCTCTGATATGACAGAGTGAAAGGAATAGGGCTCTGAGGCCACAAAAATCTGGATGTGAACTGTGATGTCACTTACTCTGCAAACTGAGGAAGCTGTCTAACTTGTCAATGGATTAAATAAGGAAACATATGTGAATGTTTAATGAGATACATTACACATAGTGGGTGTTCTACAAAGTTTAACTCACTTTTTTCCCTTCTTTTGCACTAATTTTGTTCAAATATCTTATATTCTAAAAACAAACCAGGTCAGAAAACCTCAGCCTTATCGTACCACAGCTTTCATTCAATAATATAAAATATCTCTGTGCTGTTTTATCTTTAACCTCCTCAAGCACAAGTACCTGTTGTTTCCATGACTCATTTACCATTATTACTAATTTGTAATCCAGATTTTAATTCTCTGCTTTATTTGGGGGAAATACACAGTAGGAATACACAGTAGAATATAGAGTAGTGATTAAGAGCAGACCAGGGTTCTGTAGCCAGAAGGGCTCGTTCCAACGCTGTCTCTGCAATTTCCTGGTCATGTTACCTCAGGGTATTTTTCCTCGCTCCCTGTGCCTCATCTGTCATAAAGGGTCTAAAAATGAGATGAGTTGATCTATACAAATCTCTTAAAACAGAGTCTGGCACAGAGTAATTGCTGATTGCACGTTGCATATTGTTATATTAATTATGCCTACTCCAACAACATTTTGTCATTCATTCAACTTTAGTTTTAGTATTTGACATGCTTTGTCACTTCTTCTTCAATCACTTCTTTGCATTTATGATACGTTTGAATACATTGTCCATTTTCTTCTGTCCATTTTGTCTTCTTTTCTGGCCACTCAAATTGCTCTTCCCTGTTGCAACACTGATCACTGACGATCTATCCTTGCCATTCTGCTGACCTCCCTAGACTGTAGTGCTCTCAGTAAATTCCTATTCTTTGCTTTATCTATAAATTCTATCCAGTAACAACAAAATATTCATCCCAGCCACTTTACACCTCAATTCCTATATTAATGACAGCATTCAAGTTATCCTCCTTTGATTGCTTTAAAAGAGTTGCTAAATTCATCAGATATCAACCTCAATAAAATATATGCCCCTGCCCCATAAAGAAGCAGCAAATCCTTTCACCAGTCACATTTCTTCAAAGGAGTCATCTATCTTCTATCTTTTGTGGAAACTACAGAATGTTACCAGCTCTCTGTTTGCTGAATACATTGCAGGTACAGCAAGCGCCAATTTGCAAGGTGATGGCTGCTCTAGTGTTAATAGCTTGGTTAACAGGAGAACACAGGGAACAAAGTCCTCAGCTAACACAGTGGACACACAATGAGAAAAATATAAACATTTATTGTAATGAGCCACTAAGGTTTTGAATTCGTTTCTTTCTGTAGCACAACCTGGCTTACCCTGACCCTACTTTCTTTCACCCTTTCTGATAGTTAACTTCTATAATTAATTAAGTGGGCAAGATGCCGTATTATGTCTTTCTTTTAAATCAAATTTTTTAAAAGTTAAAAATTAAAGCAGACAGAAAACAGAAGACAAAAAGTCACATGCATTGGCCTTTGTCTCTTCCTTTTAACCGCTCACTAGGCTGTTGGCATTAGGATGAAGAAATGATGACTTGCTCAGTTGTTCATTCACACAGCAGCCATTCAGCACTTGCTGATTTACAAGCTCCAGTGTAACTCTGCCTATCACTGTCCCACTCGTATACCCCATTCTAGCCCCTCCTCAAAAACTGTTCAGGTCTTTCTAGTCCGCCATGTTAAGGCCAAAGTTCTCTGGAGGACTGCTTATCCTGCTAATCTGTTGAAAGTTCATATCTATATACTCCCCAACTCATAATTTCTATTAATATGAAAGATGGCTTTGATGATTCTGAGAAATTATAGTTTCACTTTTCAAGTTTTCTCTCTCTCATGTCTAAATCTGAAAGCTATTCACCATTATTTTTCATATTTCTAAATTTAAGCCATCCTTCATGTCGTGTTTAACTCTCTTCTTTTTAATAAATTCTTTCTTATTTCTGCAGTCTCACCAATTACAGAAGGGAATTATTTACAATCTACATGCCAGAACAATATCTTATACATAGGAGGTAGCTTAAAAAATTATTGACTAAAAGAATGAATCCATCCACTGTTTATGAGATTGTTGTAGTCACACATGCAGTAGATGCATTCTTGGTAGATACCAAGAGCAATTTTGTGTTGATAAAACTATTTCCTAGTTAATGTCAAAGATTTTTAAAAGTTTGCTATTTAAGTACTTGAACTATATGTTATGTAATTAATACATTTACCAGATACCAAAGAGTATTAATTATTTACAAATATTTCTATGAAATCCAACTCAATCAACCAATACATGTTACCTAACTAAACAAAATAAATATATTTTGCTTTTTTTTTTAAATTTCTGTTTCTGTTTTTAGAGATAAAGTCTTGCTATGTTGTCCAGGCTGGACACAAATAACTGGGCTCAAGTAATCCTCCCGCCTCAGACTCCTGAGTGTTTGGGACTATGGGGATACACTCCCATATCTGGCCAGAATTTTATTTTAAATAAGATGGTTCTCTTGCTGCCATCTCTCCTTTTGCTAACTCCCCCTTCTTCTCTAGTACTAATGCTGGAACTCTTACGGGAGCCTATTTTTCTATCATTTGGTTTATTTGATTTGATTAGTTTCAAGTAAATTTGACATTCATTTCTTTTCTGAAATTAAAACATATTTGTTTGTTTCTGTTTTTTCTTTAACCACATAGCTGATGTTGTTAAATTGTGTTAAAAATACAATCAATAAAGTACACCCACAGACATAAACATAAAATTATTGAAGCTTCGATTCGTGCTGCAATTGTTTATTACATAAAATAGAGCACACTTAATCAAGTTTTTAGAAAAATGGTTTCAAACATCCTGAAAGAAGATTCTGAGAAATGTTCTTAGCAATATGGCTATTGTCTGAGCACTTCCTCCTTAGGTATGGAACAAGGAACAGTGTACAAGGTTAGAATGTGCTTTAATGTTTCTGTTTCTATGTGTGTGCGTGTTTATGGAAAAAATTTATTCAAATATTCTATCCTTGTAAAACAGAGGTACATATACACCTATATATTATGCACACACACAAATATACTGACTTACATATAATTATCTTTCAGATTTTCTTAGATAATAGTATATATTCAAAGGCGGCTATCAATGTATACTACTGCTAAAATATGAGTTATATACCCTCACAAGCACTCCAATGTCTCTCTTTATTATTTTTTTCTCTTTAAGATAATGAATTTTAACTTACTTGGGGTAATGGGAACATTTGAAAATATGCTAAAATATGTAAATTTTGTAAAAAATGTATGCAAACTTTTAGGTATGCTTTCCAGGATTCCTAAATACTTGGTAACACAACTGTATGTGTCATATATAGAATTTCAATTAATTATTATTCTAAAATTATATTTAACATTTATTTTATGTTCAAAATTGTGGGACTCCATTGACTTAAATTTTAAGAAATTTGGGACCTTTGTTACCTTTACTACCAAGAATGTGCATGGCCTTGGGTTCACTAAGTCTTAGTTTCTTTACCTAAAAAATAATGACCAGGGCACACCACATAAACCCCAGAGAAAAGTTCCTATTTAGCTATGAATTCATTATAATCTCTAATATTTCTTTTCTTTATATGCATTTGACTCATCCACATGTTTCTCTTCTTTTTCCTTTTACCTTAAAAGAGGTAAACAGCTGATTAAAAAAAAATTCAATTTGAAGACATCAGTTTAAATGAAAATGAATTGAAAGACTGCCTACTTTTTGGTATAAGTGTGTATGTATCTAGGTTATTGATAAATTGTCTGGGCATTTTGTTTGATGAGAGCTACTGATAAGGATCCCATTTTTTTTTTTTTTTTTAGTATAGCATTCATTTCCTCAGAGGTTAAGCTTTTGGGATAGATGAAAATATTAAAAATACATACTACACCTCTTTTTTAAAATTCAGGGAGCCACATCATTAACATTTCTCCATATCGATCTTTCTGTTACTACACATCCTCTCTGAATGCATTAAGTTGAATTCTACAAACTAATACACATCTATACAGAGCAGTCAGTAATCATCTAATAATTTCTAGAGGTTGTAGAGAAAAGTTGAGAAATTTATCAAAAAATAAGTATTTCACAATACTATTCTTCATGAATAATGTTTATTCTCTTCAAAATAAATATGAATCATATTTACCTAAAACATTCACCAGTTTGTTAAGCAGTGTTTAATAATTTGATAATATATAAAAAATAAGTGTTAATTTGTTACAGAAAAATCACATCATTGTACATATATACACAATTATTGTAATATATTTCAAATAAATCTTCAAAAGTAACAAAATTCATTTGCATAGCCCCATCTCTATTAAAAACACTAGCATTTACTCAATTTCTCAACCCAGAAATCTACGAGTAGTTTATAATTTCTCTTTTTTTGTCACTTTTCTGGTTTCTTCTGGCTTCATTTCCAAACTCTATCTTAAATCCATACATTGCTATGCTTTTCCATTACTTTCAGTTTAAGCATCCATCATCATTTAAAATTGCCTTTTAATTGTCTCCCTGACTCAATTTGTTCTACCTAAAATCCATTCTTCAGGTATTAGTCCATGGTCCTCTAGAAGTAAAAAGTTACATCCTTTTATTCTCGTGGTTTGCACTTAGTATTTTGATTAATACCATAGAGGCTTGAAACTCTATGCTAAGTCACACAGCACAAAGCCACACTTCTAATCAGGGCCCACAGGGTCCTGTGAGATCTGCCTCCCACCTCCCCTTCTGACTTCACCTCTCACCAATCTCCCTCCAACTCACCATACTGCATTTGACAACTTGTTTCTCTAAAACATACCAAGCTCATTCCCACATGTGGATTTTGCACTTGCAGTTAGTTCTCTATCTTTGATTACTATAAAAATCTGTATGCTCAAAAACTACATAACGAGGGGGAAATGGATAGATTCCTGGAAACATACAACCTTCCTCAGTTTACCCAGGAGGTAACAGAATTCCTAAACAGACCAATCTCAAGCTCAGAAACTGGAGCAGTAATTAAGAACCTCCAAAAGCGGAAAAGCCCGGGACCTGATGGTTTCACATCAGAGTTTTACCAAACATACACAAAAGAACTCATATCTATTCTTCAGAATTTATTCCACAACATTGAGAAGGATGGAATCCTTCTGAATTCATTCTATGGAGCAAACATCACTTCAATTCCAAAACCAGGAACGGACCCAACAAAAAAAGAAAATTACAGACCAATATCCCTCATGAATATAGATGTAAAAATCCTCAACAAAATTTTAGCTAATAGAATTCAGTTTCCTTTATAACTGCTTACTTCTGTTTCCTGTCTACAGTTAGTTGCAAAAATATAGTGTCTGGTGCACATGTAACTTTGACAGATAGAGAAAAATTGAATTGGGATATGGGACTTAGAGGCAGTCACCATTTAGTCACCATACAATGATCAGAAAGAATTACCATTGTGATTTCAACAGCATTTTCCTATATAAACATTGCATTAAAAGCACTTTCATTTTCTCAAATATTGGGCTCTTATTAGTATATAGAGTTGCCTCTATAATGATGCAAATGTATTGGCAGTGAGAGGCTTCACATTGTGCAAAATTTTAATGTGTGTGTTTTGCTTTTTTTTTTCTAATTTCAAACAGCTTTATTAAAATTATTCAGATGTTCAAGAGAAAGAACCAAAAGTAAAGGAAACATGATTCACCCAGCCTTCCAGCTCTGTTATTTAATGCAAGAACCGTTTCTGTGTTTTGCTTTTAAATGAAACTTTATGTTTGCTTTGGTAAATTTAAAGGAAATATTAAGAACAAATTCAAACAATTACAAAAATAGAAAGATTCCAAGAAAGCAAACTTATGTTTCTCTTACCTTAGGTGGCACATATTTGTGAATTCTGATACATAAATTGTTTTTATGAAAAGATGAGCTTTCTCCTTCCCTCTTTTCTTGTCTCACTCCCTCCCTTCCTCCCTTTCTCCCTCCCTTTCTCCATCCCTTCTTCCTTTCCTGCCTCCCTCCCTTCCTTTCTTCCTTTCTTCATTCCTTTCTGCCCTCCTTTCTCCCCTCATTCTTTTGTTTTGTTTTAAATTCTAAAGCCTCTGCAAAGTTAATTCTCATCAGCTACTCCTGTTTATTTGGCATATCATGCAAAGTATATTATTTTTAGACACATAACATTTTTGTCTGAAAAGCTACACATACCTTCTCTCCTGTAATTAAACAGAATTTGCTCTTTAATTTGTTTATCATATAAGTACATCATTAGTAGTTAATATATCAAAACAGAGATGGTGTACCAGGGCAGACACAGTACTGGTATTTTCCTGAAACAATAGAGGGAACCGTTTATGGGTAGTTTGACCTTTATTATAGACATATTAGAAAAAGTAGCAACTTTCAAGGACAGAATAACAAAACTGAACCTAAAGACTAATATGTTTTGTTAATCAGTCTAAAAGTAAAAAGTCAAACAAATTTTACAATACAAATTTAACTTGGAAGCTAAAGAGTAAAACAGACTTGACATTGAAAATGACCTACATTGTGTTTAAAGTTCTCCACTTCCCAGGACAGTGAACTTTGTGCCAAATAAGCAGACCTTAAGCACAGAATGATCTTATCTTTCACATTATAATATTTTTTTAACTAATATTATCATTGATTTGACATGCTCTTGGTGACAATACCTAATTTATTTTGAAACTCAAATGACATTAATGGAGAGCATAGGAGTTTGATGTTTACCAAGATGGATCATAGGTTAAAACAAAGTTGAGATGTGCTCATTTGAACATATATTGGGACTTTAATTATAGAATGATTATTCAAACTTGAATGCAGTAATATCTTTCTCAGTTGGCTTACTCAGAAATATGCACATTTGTTATGCAATGATTAGTTGATGACCTTGAATGTTCACAGCTGCAAAAAAAGGTAGGGTGGGGGGGATCTGGGATCCTATCCTGAAATCTCAACATAGCAACATATCATTGTTTTTTTCTCATATTAATCTCTTTACAAAGAAATAAATTAATTTATTTGTGTACTTTTCTTATTATAAATGATGGTACAGAATTAATTTTGTAATTCATCTTTCAAAATTTCCGAATTTGATTTCCAGAATTTCTGGAAAGGTGCTTGATTGATTTGGTAATATTTTAATCACATTATTGGAATGCTAAATTATAAACTAATCGGACACATTCACTTATATTTTGAAATGTGAACCATTAATATTTCGTGGTCATAAATATTTTATTCTAAGGCATTATAGCTCAAGGTCAAAATGATGACCTGGGTTCATATAGTTGAAGAATAGTCGATAACAAGATACAACGTAACTCAATTTTAACAGCTATCACTTATTTATTTCCAACAACAAGCTAAGTGACAACTGTGAGCAATCAAAGGGGAAAGGGGTGGAAATTGCTTTCTCCAGGCCTAAGCCACCATTCACTCCCAGCTGATGCATCTGGGAGCCAGATGTTCTGTCAGCTCCCCAAAGTCTGCACAAAAGGTTGAATCTACCTTATGGTTAGCATGTGACAGTTCCAAAATCATTTCAGTGCACGAGGAAAAATTTTGAAGGTTGATTCTTATACCCTAATTGGAAGCCTGAGTGTTTTGGGTAAACCTGATTTTTTTTGATTCATAATTGCTTCAGTCTCATTCTGATTGGTTATACCCAAATAGTTTGGTTATGTAACAGTTTTCCTTTCTGCGCATGCGTCTTTCCCAGAATCCTCCATAAATCTCCTTCCATGCCATGCTGATTACATGGTAATGAGCTCCAGATGAGTCAAAGATCACTAGTAACTTTTTACTATGTATGTCCCAAGTAGGGAACAGTTCCTAGCTTCGATTTAGTTCCTAGCTACAATTCAGTTCCAGCTCTCCATGCTTAGCCACTTTTTTGCCGCCTGTTTGTCCTCCTTCCAACGTAACAGGTCTGACTGATTCTCAGAAAGGTACTTGTCCTCCACACAGCAATTCAGTTATCTAGGCTGCTGTTGATCTTTTTGACAGTACCATCTTCACACCAAGGCTACCTCCACTTTCACTGTGTCAGGAATAAATAAGAGACTAGAAAGTCTTGCACACAAAGTCAACTGATGTGGTCCTGAACTGACACACATCACTTCTACTTAATGACCATGGTCAGAAATAAGTGAAGATTTCTGCTTGATTGGAACAGGGCTGAAATATTCAGCATTGCCTATGATAAGAAGGGAAGGAAAAGTGGATATTAATGAATAGCACTAATGTCTATCACATCAGAATGACGTTGGTTATAAGGCTTTCTAATATGAAGTTCAAGATTTTAAAACACAGAAATATTTGCACAAAAGTTACATGATTACAAGGGAAATTCTTTTACAATTACTCTTATGCATGGTAAGAAAACCAAAATAATGTAATGCTAGTATTAATATTTGTACACTGATTTTGTCTAAGTTAGATATTTTAAGTATATTATATCAAATATATGTGTGCACATTGATAAGCACATCAAATAATTTCAGCATGCTATATTAAATAGATTTAATTTTAGTATATTTAAGTAATTCATTAAAATACATTTTTGATTCATGATTATTTGAATCCGTGTTAAGAAGATTCACAATAATGTAGATTCTTTAGTTATAATCTGAAGTAATTTAATACTTGTGATTAAGGATGACTATTGAAATGCTAGTTTTTGTCAGTTTCATGGAAATTGAAAAATACTACTAAATAATAAAAAGCGTTATATGCTAACATAATGCTTTTTTAAAATAAAGTTTCCCAAAAGCTTTAATATCTGGTTTATTTATTCCAAATGATTTCACCTGTGTAGATCTTTTCCTTTTAAATTTCTTTATCTCTCTTGGTTATATTGATGGAACTTAAATTCTCAGAAAATAAACCAGTGAATAAATCTTTTTATCTTAGTTTTCTTCTTTCTTTTCCTTGTATGTGTTATATTTATTTTGTTTATATCATTTATCAATAAAATATATATGCTTTATATATGCATTTATACCATTGAAGTTAATTTCAGTCTGAGCTTCACAAATTTTATGAGGATTGATACAATACTGCAGATTAAAAATGATTTCTATAACTCTTTTGAACTTTCTTAAATACCCATGACCAAAATAGTTTCATTTGTTCTGCCTCATCCATTGTTCATTTTTCAGATGACCTTTGTGAAAGGTAAAGTTTTACCACTTGGATTTTTTTAAAATAAAGTTAATAACGTGACTGTTTGTATATAGAAAGTATATGCTATGTGTAGTGAAATGAATACTTTGTCTCTATTTTTATCCTCCAACTTTTAGTTATTTTTAGGTGATTCTGATTAGTCTTTACAATTGTATAACCTTTAATACGAGCTAAAATCAACCACAGCTAGAAATTACAAGATATGAATAACTGTGAGTTTGAGTATTGATATTAACATTATTAACAAAAGTATTCTGAGACAAAGTATAGTGAGTGAAAGGAATAATATGATTTCTGATGTTCATTGAGATATCAGGGAAACTAATATTCTTTTTTGCTTCTTTCATTTATCAAGTGAGCCATTCACGAATTTAGATATTTCAATAAAATTGAGAGAATAAAACTAGAGTAGTTTCTAAAAGTTTGCTGATACATTCAACTAAAGATATACTATTAAGCTACATATTTAATATATTTATGATTTACTTATCACCAGTATGTCAAAGTCTCTCCAATCTATTTATTTAGTTTAAAATGGTACCTTACATTTGTGATGAGAAAACAAAAACCCTCTCTGCGGAAAAAAAATTTCAAAGTAATGAACAGAACATAGTTAAACAAATCCCAGCACATAAAGAAAAAAGGTTGCTGAAAATGATCTGCAATGATTTGGACTTTGGAATTAACAAAGTTATTTTTAAAAATGAAATAATCTTGATAAGATCTGATTGTAAACTTGCATGAGCTTTTACACATAAACCCTACAACATATATAATATCTTGTGGTAAAACACTGAACAATATTTCTTTGACACTAGGAGCAAGGCAAAGACATCAATAATCATCATATATTTTCAACATTTTACTGAGCATCCTACCCAGTAAGGATAGACAATCTAAAATTTATAAATTATAAAGATTTAAAAGAAAGAAACAAAACTGTCATAATTTAAAAATGACATAATTTTGTATATAGGAAAAAGTTACCAGAATTTTTCTTTTTAAGTTTGGCAAGTAGCTAGAGGATACAAAGACAATGTAATAAAAGTTAGTTTTTCATTTATAAGCAACTAATATGTTGCAACTAATACTTCCTACAATAACAAATGATGGTGAGGAAACAGAGTAAAGGAAACTTTTACTACTCCTTGTGGGAATGTAAATTAGTACAGGTAATAGGAAAAACAGTATGGAAATTTCTCAAAAAAATAAAAATTTAACTACTATATGATGCAGCAATTTAACTAATGAGTATTTTTTTCAAAGGAAAGGAAATCAGAATATAAAAGGGATGCCTGCACTCCAAAATTTATTGTAGCATTATTCAAAATAGCTAGCTAACATATTGAATCAAGCTAAATGTCCATCAACAGATAGAAAAAGAAAATGTGGTATATATACATAATGGAATACTATGCAGCCATAAAAAATTAAATCCAACATTTGTGGTAACAGGGATGAGATTGAAAGGCATTATATTAAGCAAAATAAGTCACACACAGAAAGACAAATGACAAATATGCATGTTCTCAACTCATATGTGGGAGCTAAAAAAAATGTATAAACAAATAGCTTGGTTTGCCTTTATTGGAGATTTTTTGCATCTAAGAAGTTTGATTATAGCTCAAGTGACCGTTCATTTAGAGATGAAAATAATAAAAGAGAAGCCCACAATGTGTTCTTGTTTTTATAATTATGACAATAATTTTAAAAATATCTTTAGTTTAACAGTGATCAAATCATCATTTTACCAAAAGAAAGCTTGAGAAAATGAATGGAAACTTTTGTTGAACAAGTCTTTCTCTAATGAATATATTTTATACAAGAGATTTTAAAGACTCCTTGTTAGGCTTTTTGTCTTTCTTTCCTCAGAATAGAATCATTAATATATAAACAAAATAAATATAAGAAGTATCAATGAAAAAGTAGCCAAACTCCATAAAATAATTTAAAGACGTTTATTCTGAGCCAAATTTGAGGACCATAGCCTGGAGCCATGCCCAGGAAGACTTGAGCAAGTGGACTTGCTGTGGTTGGGTAACAGTGTGGTTTTATACATTTCAAGGAGACAAGAATTACACATAAAGTAAAATAAATCAATACAGGGGAAGGTGTACATTGGTTTGACTTTAAAAGGTGGGCCATCTCAAAGTGGGGGCTTACAGGTTATAGGTGGGTTTGAAGACTCTTCGATTTGTAAATTGGTTAAAGAAATGAAGCTTTGTCTAAAGTCTTGGAATGTTTTAAGTCAAGATAAGGAAGTCTGATTGTATGCAGCCAACTTTGATTTTGAAATCTTATGTATGAAACTTTCTGCCATGAATTATTCCTTATTTAACAATTTTAAATACATACTGACTTAAATGTTCAAAGCTTCTTCTTCAAATAAAATTATTGCTGAAAGCTTTGGTTATACTCATCAAACTGTGCTTAATGACCAAGGCAGCCTACCATTTCCCTCAGCTTGAACAGAACTTATCTTAGGCTTTTTCTGCTTCTAATCCTCTGACCTCTGACCTCTCTTTCCTTAGAGTTTTTACTTAAGAAAACGTGTAACTGTGAATTCTTTCACTTCCCCTTTGAGGTATATGTAAATCTTTTAGAAAGTCCCTTGCCAATTTTATATCCCAAGAATGTCTTTATCAAGGACCTGGGAGCCATTCCTTTGAAACGTAACCTTTGTAGAAAATAGTGCTCCTACCTCTCTCAGTTTCTGTGGGAGGGTAGAAATCTAACTACAGTGGATGCTTTGCTCCAAGTTATAAAACTACCTCCTATTATGAAGATAAGTGAAAGTTTACTTTTCTTTACTAAAGTCATAATTGAGTTCAACTTAGTTTCGGCCCACTCCTCTATTACAAAATCCAAGAAATGAAGTCTTCCTTGACTGTTTGATTATATTTTGTGCAATTTTTGCTCTGACACAATATGTATATCGTTAGCTTGTATTTTAAACAAGACAAGGAAAGAAATTAAAATTATATGATGGTGCAGTATGGTATTTCTAAAGTCACAAATAATAATTTCATTCTGAGTTGAGTCTGGGGGAGCACCACTTTCTTTCAATGATGAAGTGTACTAACATTTTAATAAAAGAAAATAAATATTTTCTTTTAAGCTTTATTTCCACAGATATTTCAGTTATTTCGTGTGTTTTAATTCATATATATATTTTAAAGAATACATTTTCCAAATCCCTGAGAGCAAGATCAATAATACCTTGAAACTACTGTACCTTGGCTCAACAGTGCAGTTGGTTAAAAAGAGGCAAGATTTATGTGCTTAATCACATAGCTATTGAGGGCTAACCCTTATCTAATGGAAAATTTTCACAAAATGTTGGTGCTGGACAGCAGCTACAGCACACAGGCAGATTATTCTCTTTGCAGAGCCATAAATATGTCCTTAGTTTGAATTAAGCATTTTACATATATATGTAAATACATTGGCTCTCTTCCAAGTGGGTCCAAGCACAAGTAATACCCTAGAGGCAAGAATATATGCAATTCCTATTTGGATTAACTCTCTTAAATAATACCCATTTTTCTTGTTTGGTCTTATAAAGATATGGATCTTAACAAATTTTACAATTATTCAATGTGAGTACTTCTAGACAGCCAATATAAAGGGGAAGATGAGATATTGATAAAAATGTGTAAGGCAATGTACAAAAGAATTTAAAATGAATTTCAAATAAAAATAAGAGAACAAACCCTTAATAAAGGAAGAAAGAATATGCGATTTAAAAAAATACAAATAAAAAGCATAAGTACAAGAACACAAAAATGTCAATAAGCCAGCAAATGCAAATCAAATTAATTAACAAATAAAATAATGGGAATTAATTGTTAAATTTGATTTTTTTAAATTTAGTAATATGCTAAACTCAAGAGATATATCAAAAGCATAATTAATTCACAAATATTGAAAATAAATAAAGGATGAAATATGTCAAATAATTTTAATATTGGATGAAAAATGGATGAAAAGGATGAAATATGTCAAATAATTTTGCCTACAAAAACCGAGAAAGAAAAAAAAAGACTAGACAGATTTTAAAGAAAAAGAAAACAAAAAATGTTTGGGATAGAGAGCACCCCTACACAGTAATACATATTGATTACTACATAGTAATTAAATACAGCCATAATAGATATGTCTCATCAAATATCAATACAATAATCTGTCTCCATTTCTCTCTCTCTCTCTGTCTTTCCACTATGATCATCCACAATTATTGGTGAAATTATAGGTAACTGAGATATAAAAAATAAAAAAGAATAAATGATTTGAACAGCACAGTTAAAAAATTGATCTAATGGCCATTCATACAACTTATATTCAGTAATTAGAAAATTAGCACTTTTAAAATTTAGAATACTTGTAAAATAGAATTAGAAAACATATGTTTTTAAAATTATATTTAGAATACTTGTGAAAAATGAAAACATCTTAGGCCAAATAGCAAGAGCTGTCAAATTTTCAAATATCAGTTTATAAAGCCCATTTTTATCAGTTTATAAAACCCATCTGAGCACAAATAAAATAACATAATATAATATTTAGAAATGTTTACAAATATTCTAAAATGTGAGTAAAAATATTTTTATAAGGAATCAGCTAAAACAATAAGGGGCCACAATGGAAATTAAACCTAATTGGAATGAAGAATAATAAAAAATATTGTATAAATTTTAGAAGCAACTAATGCACTATTTGAAGGGAGAAATATGGTCTTAAATAATTATGTTCAAAAAAGGAAAAGCTAATTTTCAAATGTTGTGTGGAGAGTAAAGAAAAAACTACTAAATTAAATAGTAAGAAAAAATGTAATAGACTATAATAAATAGACTTTCAGATAAAGTCTATTAATAAAATCCCTTTTTTCTTAAAATTTTATATTATACATTTTTTCTTTTATTTACTATCAATCATTTGCATCATTATATTTAAAGGACACTTCTTTTTGGTAGCAATGTATGATACAAAAATGAAATTTTAAAATAGGGTGATTATGCATATAAATCCAAAGCTCAGAGGAGAAAGCCAAGCTATAGAAATAAACCTGAGACTCATTCATGTTTTCAAAAATGATGATTAAAAGCAAATATGCATTTAAATCAAAAAGCAAGTCTGAGCGACGTGGGGGGTCACTGTGGAGGGGTGGGATATGCTTGAAAAGTAGTTGGGGAACGGAATTAGGGGTCTCAATAGGGGAAAGGAATTCCTCAAAAACTGATTCATGTGATTGACTGTACACCTCGGTAAATTCACTGAAAATCATTTAATTGTACAATTAAAATGGAGTGCTGGTTGTACGTAGATACAGTTGGAGTACTGTGTATGTACTCTCTGGACTACTTTGACAGAGTAGGTTTTTGAATGTAACAAGATAAGTCAACTTGAGTGGTAATATATTTTGGGAAATCAGCTCACTACAAATTGTGACTGTAAACATTGTACTGTAAATGCTTTGT
>CAUYRT010033151.1:0-11825 GCA_963574885.1 Lepilemur ruficaudatus
CTGGTCTCGAACTCCTGACCTCAAGTGATCCTCCTGCCTTGGCCTCCCAGAGTGCTAGGATTACAGGTGTGAGCCACCGCGCCCGGCCTGTGACAAGCCTATTGCCACATATTTACTTTCTCAGCTTAAGGTGATCATGTGACATAATTCTGTCGACCACGAATAAGGAAATTTATGCTGATAAAAGGAGATTTTTTTCTCGTGTTCCCATATTCCACATATCCTTTTTCTTCCTGTTGAGGATGCTACCATGGATAGATGGAATGATTGTAATTGCACCAGTCATCCTGCATCCAAGAGGAAAAGGCCAAGAGAACCAGAGAGGTGCTGACCCAGAGCCCTGTGATGGCTGAGCAACTAGATGATTACTGGAGCAGCCAACTGCTGCCACCTCTTACTAATGCCACTGTCAGTCAGGTTTTCTGTTATTAGCAACTAAATTCATTCTCACTGATAGAGATTTATTATCTTCCCAGACTCATGCCACCAATAATTTGCTAGTTTCTACTTAACTAAAAAGAATGTACTTACTTTTGATCCAACTCATTTTAAAGATTAACAAATTAATCAGGCCGGGCGCAGTGGCTCATGCCTGTAATCCTAGCACTCTGGGAGGCCGAGGTGGGCGGATCGTTTGAGATCAGAAGTTTGAGACCAGCCTGAGCAAGAGCGAGACCCCTTCTCTACTATACATGGAAAGAAATTAATTGGCCAACTAAAAATATATAGAGAAAAAATTAGCTGGGCATGGTGGCACATGCCTGTAGTCCCAGCTACTTGAGAGGCTGAGGCAGAAGGATCGCTTGAGCCCAGGAGTTTGAGGTTGCTGTGAGCTAGGCTGACGCCACAGCACTCTAGCCCGAGCAACAAAGTGAGACTCTGTCTCTTAAAAAAAAAAAAAAGAAATTAATCAAAATCCCATAATGCTTTTCAAATTTATGTTATAATTTTTTATTTTTACTTTCCTAGCAAAAACTCAATTAATTATAGCTCTTCTAGGACATTCACTTATAGCTATTTCCAAAAAAGATTTGAGATTACTAATAAACACGTGCTTAGGGATACTTTTTTTTCCTTTTTAAACTTAATTCTTTTTTTTCTTTCTTTTTTTAAGACAGGGTCTCCCTCTGTTACCCAGGCTGGAGTGCAAGGGCATCATCAGACATCACTGCAACCTCAAGCTCCTGGGCTCAAGCGATCCTGTTGCCTCAGCCTCCCAAGTAGCTGGGACTACAGACGTATGCCACCGTGCCCAGCTAATTTTTCACATTTTTTATAGAGATGAGGTTCTCAATATGTTGTCTAGGCTGGTCTTGGACTCCTGGCTTCAGGTGATCTCCTGTCTTGGCCTCCTAAAGTGCTAGGATTACAGGGGTTAGCCACTGTTCCTGGCCCTAGGTATCTATTCTTGATCTCATACCTGGGAGTGGTATCACACATGAGAAAAACAGCCACAAGACTGGCTATGGGATGGATATAAACCCAAAAGGTGTCTACAGTAACATTATTTTGCAGAAGCTTTTTACCTTCTAGAATTTTCTTTAATGAAAGAATTCCCTCTGAATTGTTCTAGGGTATGATTAAGACATAGGATTATAAGACATTTAAAATGATCATAAAGTTATAAGATTATATTTTCATTCTGGCTTTAGCATCTTTTTCCCCCCTTTTCAAGCATCTTCTTTAGTACAAATACTTTGTCTTTTCTAGAAGAACTTTTGATATTAATTTGATGAACAATATCTAAGTGTACTCACCACATAATTTTGTCACTGGAAAGGCAGAAGTGACCTCTCAAGGCAGCCATAGCAGCATAGGTAGAATATAGATGGAAACCAATGGGAATCCCACAGGGACCACAGAATAGAAGGTTGTAAGTGCTGAGGGACAGGAAAAACAGAATATGGGTAAGAAAGAATATCAGAGAATTTTTAAAAAACAGTCTCTGGAAGCATTCGAGTCACCTAAGACATAAGTGAAAATTACGCCGTAATAGGAATAAGACTGGAAGAATGTCACATTTACCAAATATTGGCTGGGTGCAGTGGCTCACGCCTGTAATCCTAACACTCTGGGAGGCTGAGACGGGAGGATCGCTTGAGCTTAGAAGTTTGAGATCAGCCTCAGCAAGAGCAAGACCCCATCTCTACTAAAAATAGAAATAATTAGCTGGGCATGGTTGCTCAACACCTATAGTCCCAGCTACTCAGGAGGCTGAAGCAGGAGGCTTGAGCCCAGGAGTTTGAGATTGCAAGTGGGCTATGATGACGCCATGGCACTCGCCCAGGCAACAGAGTGAGACTCTGTCTCAAAAAAACAAAACAAAACAAAACAAAGGTTAACTCATTTTAGTTAAATCACACCCTAGATTACAGATATCCTCCTGGTTTCTAGTCACAAAAACAATCATGGATGTATAGTCATCACTTCAACAGAGAATGGTAATTTACCCTTGAAAAATAGCTAACTAATCTAACATTTAAACATTTAAAACTATAAATCACTTTGTAAACTGGCTGCCATTATATCAATTCACAGTTCATGAAAAAATAATCAAGTTGATAGGAGCTTACTAAACCACTTATTTTGTTGTTGTTGTTCAGACAGAGTCTTGCTCTGTTGCCTGGGCTAGAGTGCCATGGCGTCAACCTAGCTAACAGCAACCTCAAACTCCTGGGCTCAAGCAATCCTTCTGCCTCAGCCTCCCGAGTAGCTGGGACTACAGGCATGTGCCACCATGCCCGGCTAATTTTTTCTATATATATTTTTAGTTGTCCAATTAATTTCTTTCTACTTTTAGTAGAGACCGGGTCTCACTCTTGCTCAGGCTGGTTTCGAACTCCTGCCCTTGAAGGATCTGCCCGCCTTGGCCTCCCAGAGTGCTAGGATTACAGGCGTGAGTCACTGTGCCCGCCCCATAATTTGCCATGTTTTACATCATTTGACTCTGTTTTCCAGGCACTCACTGACTAGACCCCCAAGAAAATGTAAGCAAATTTAGCACGTGCATAAGCAACACTGTCAGCTATTAGGTGACCCAAATAAGAATGCTCATAAGGGTGTGCTAAAGATTAAATGACACAATCAACTCTCTTGGGGAGCTCCCCATGGGGGACAGAGAGCTACCACTGGCCTCCTTCAGTTACTGTTAAATTCTGAGCAGTAATGAATAATATCGTAGTGCCATGTGGTTTGGTTGTGTGACTGCTGACAGTTTCCAGATTCCTTATTTCCCCACACAGCCTTACATTAACGGTCCACAGTGTGAGATAAGGTAATCACACCTTTCTTCCTTGCAGCCTGAAAAAACCCTATCACAATAGCAAGTTTAACAACCAGCAGCAACAAGCACAAAGCAGAAACACTCAAAATCAGTTGCATGAGAAGTACACTTGTTAGCAGTCTTCCCAGCAGCTAGCTGGCCTGGACAAGGACAATGAGGGTGGCAAATGGAAGACGACACAGGGCTAGATGCAGTGGCTCACACCTGTAATCCTAGCACTTTGGGAGGCCAAGGCAGGAGGATCACTTGAGTCCAGGAGTTCAAGACCAGCCTAGGCCATAGCAAGATCCCCATCTCTAAAAAAAACACAAAAATTAGCAGCTGGGTGTGGTGGCGCATGCCTGTAGTCCCAGCTACTTGGGTGGCTGAGGCAGGAGGATCACTTGAGCCCAGGAATTTGAGGTTAAAGTGAACTATGATAAAGCCACTGCACTCTAGCCCAGGTGACAGAGCAAGACCTGTCTCCAAAAAAATAGATGATAATGATTATTAGGGTTGAGGGAGTCTTTGTCTAGTCATAGGCAGAATCCAAGAGGTAAGCTGTGTCACTACCTAAATAAGAGGACACTAGATATCCAAGAGAAGGCTTTCATTTCATCAGGTGAAACTTCCAAGATTGAGGATGTCTGCAACAATTGAGGCAAATTATCTGGGAACCTGTCCATTCCCAATAATAAGAATCCCATAGGTCAGAGGTTGGCAAACTTTTTTTTCCTTCTTTATTGAAGTATACTTTACATATCATGCCTTTACTCCATTTTAAGAGTACAAGTAAATGATTTTTAGTGAATTTACCAAGATGTACAGTTAATCACATAAATCACTTTTAGAGGAATTCCTTCCCCCTATTGAGAGGCAAACTTTTTCTATTAAGAGCCAGACAGCAAATATTTTAAGCTTGTGGGCCATATGGCCTCTATCACAACTACTCAACTCCACCTTTGTAGTATACAAAAGCATCAATAAATATTACATAAAAAAATGGACATGGCCGTGTTTCGAAAAAAATCTTTATTCACTAAAACAGGTGGTGGCCCACTTTGGCTCACAGACCATAGTTTACCAAGCCCTGGTGTGGGGCAAAAGTCTTTTTCAGAGCCAACTTCTTAAAAAATATAAGTGGATTTGGGGGTCCAAGAGGAAAAAAGGAACAAAGTAAGATTAAAGAGAGTCATGCATACATGAACAACCTTCTAATCCTTGGAAATACATTAAAATAATTTGGCATTGAAAATAAAATGAAAATACAGGTACAGATCACCTGGATTTGTTTTCTTTCTATGATTGATATTACCTAAAACCCATTCAATAGGTTCAACATTGAATAATCTATCAGCCAGGAAAGACTAAGTTAGGTTATTACAGCAAACCCCAAAAGCATAATACCTTAAAACAACAAAAGTTCATTTCTGGCTCATATTACATGTAGGACAGCAGCTTCTCTAGGACCCAATTGACAGAAAAACCTATCTCCAATGTTGCTGATTTTGGTACCAAAAGGAAAGAGGGCTTTGGAGGGTCATACCCCAGAAATTCAACGTTCAAATATTATTTCTGCTATTAATAATAAACCATTGGCTAGAATCAATCACATGGTCCCACCTAACTATGTGGGGCCAAGAAGTAAAATCCTATGATGTAGCAGATGAAGACCCAAGAATATGTGGTGAGCAGCATGAATGACTATCACATAGCAATGGTTAAGCCACTTTTACCTAAATAATCACAAAATGAGACTTATTCAAGTACAGTTCTGATTAACTGGTTAGCCAGAAACCACTGCCACCTTCTTTTAAAGCAAAATTTTAGGCCGGGCATGGTGGCTCACGCCTGTAATCCCAGCACTCTGGGAGGCCAAGGCGGGCGGATGGCTCAAGGTCAGGAGTTCAAAACCAGCCTGAGCAAGAGCGAGACCCCGTCTCTACTAAAAATACAAAGAAATTAATTGGCCAACTAAAAAATATATATATAGAAAACATTAGCCGGGCATGGTGGCGCATGCCTGTAGTAGTCCCAGCTACTTGGGAGGCTGGGGCAGAAGGATCGCTTGAGCCCAGGAGTTTGAGGTTGCTGTGAGCTAGGCTGATGCCATGGCACTCTAGCCCTGGCAACTCAGTGAGACTCAGTCTCAAAAAAAATAAAATAAAAAAAAATAAAAATAAAGTAAAATTTTAGGCCAGTCACAGTGGCTCATGCCTGTAATCCTAGCACTTTGAGAGGCCAAGGCAGGAGGATCAGTTGAGTTCAGGAGTTTGAGATGGCACTCTAGCCTGGGCAACAGAGTGAGACCCTGTCTCAAAAATAAATATTAAAATTGCAAATTGTCTGGTAGATTTTTCTTTAATGTCTAAGGACTCTGAAATTGCGGAACCCTGAAGTCATCATTATGAATATCAATTCTTAATGACCAGTGATAGATGCAGAGAATATAGGAAGTTAAACCGAGTGTTAACTGACCATGTGACATACCAGAAGCCACTTGGGGAACAGGGCTCTCCTGGAAAATTTTGGGGACAGGATACACAAAGTGGTTTTACCACACCCCATTTTGGGACTGGTATGTATTTCACAATTCCTTAGTCACCTGGTGCAGACTTCTAGATGTAGCAGATATTCTACCCACGTACACTTAGATCCCTTTACCAAGGCCAAGCTGCTAGCCTTGTGCTTTCACCCTCAAAAGTCAGTGCCTGTGTCTCTCTGTTGGAGGACTGTCCTCAGATTGCTGGAACTCCTTTTGAGAGCCAGATATCCTATGGGACAGCCTTAACCAATGACTGATGGGTGCAGAAAAACTCTCATAAGGAAATTCTTGATTAGGAAAATTCTACACTCTGTCTATAGAGACACCCTTGTGGAGCTAAGCCAAAGTTACCATCCAAGGGACCCTTGCTTGGCCTCCCTCCCTTGCTGGTCACACTTCCCCACCCCCTACCCTGGCAATATGTCCTAATAAATTACTTTCACACAACTTCTCATCTCAAGGTCTGTTACTACAGAAGCTAACCTGAAAAACTGCCCACTCACAACTTTAAACCAAAAGGCTATGCTATGTGTTTCTACAGAAGGAGCCCTGGATTTGGACTTAGAAGACTCCAATGACAATTCCAGCTCTACAGTTTATTAGATAAAGCTCTATTAGCCCTCCTAAAATGAAGAAATAGTGGCAACTACCACAACAATTTTGTGCCAATCAAACGCATGTGAATGTGATAATATATGTGAAAGCACTTTGTAAACTAAAGGATACTGTACTATGAAGAAGTCAGCTCATTTGAGACAGCTGTTTTCCAACTTAGAGTGATCCTTCCCCTAACCTACGTCTATGGGCCAGCACGGTGGCTCATACCTGTAATCCCAGCACTTTAGGAGGCCGAGGCAGAAGGATCACTTGACACCAGGAGTTCAAAATCAGCCTGGATAACATAGCAACATCCTATCTCTACAAAAAATTTAAAAATTAGCCAGGTGCAGTGGCATGCACCTGTAGTCCCAGCTAGTCAGGAGACTGAGGTGGGAGGATCACTTCATCCCAGGAATTCGAAGTTAGAGTGGGCTATGATGGGGCCACTGCATTCCAGCCTGGGTGACAGAGAGAGACCCCTGTCTCCCAAAAAACAAAAAAACAAAAAGAATTATAACCATGCTCTCACCTATCTAAAAATAGTAGAAAATCTGTAGAACACTGGTTCTCAGATTTTAGCATGCATCACAATCATCTGGAGTACTTGTTAAAACATAGTTTCCTGGCTCCCATCCCTAGAATTTTTCTGGGGCAGAGCCCAAGAATTTGCATTTCCAACAAATTCCAAGGTAATACTGATGCTGATCTCACTTTGAGAACCACTGTTATAAAGGAAAACTTCAGCCACCTTGCAAGTGCAACTTACAGAAGTTTACAGTGGTTCTACCACACCACAGAGAGAATTTCTAGGAAACAAAGACTACACTTTAAAAAATTATTGTGAGATTTTCTTTCCATACTATAGACGTCCTCAATTTATAAAATAAACATGAACAAACAAAATTGGTTGTAAAGAAAATTTCTCTAGAGGAAACCTTGTATCCCCCATCTTAATCCAAAACTGATTTGCATTTAAAAATCAACAGTTTCTTCCATCAGAAAAGAATTCCCTCACATGGAATTAAAAAGGTTTTAGTTAAAAAAAAAAAAAAAAAGATGTTCAGATAGCTGCCAGTCTAGTGTCTTAATAGATATTAAAGTATCAAGAACAGCAACAATTTATTCAATATTTATGATGTACCAGGTAATGTTCAAAGCACTTTGAATATGTTAAGTCATTTACTTTTCACAATAACCTATAAAGTAGATACTATTATCATCTTCATTTTACAGATGAAGCATCTGAATCATAGAGAGGTCAAGAAAGGTGTCCAGAGTCACACAGCTTAGTAAATTCAAACCCAGGCAACTTGGCTCTCCTTCCATCCCTATGTGGGCCGTAGGAGTGAAGCTACACCAAAACCTGCTATGGCCCCCCAGGAAGCTTACTAGTTGTTTTGCCTGGAGGTGAATAATATCTAATAATGCTGGGCTGTAACATAATCCTACATTCAAATTTTTTTTTTTTTTTTTTTTGCAACAGGGTCTCACTCTTGTCACCCTGGGTAGACTGCAGTGGTGTCATCTTGGCTCACTGCAATCTCAAACTCCTGGGCTCAAGTGATCTTCCTGCCTTGGCCTCCCAAGTAGCTGAGACTTACAGGCATGCGCCACCACCCCCTGCTAATTTTTTCTATTTTTCATAGCGATGGGGTCTCACTCTTGCTCAGGCTGGTCTCAAACTCCTGAGCTCACACGATTCTCCTGCCTGGGCCAAGAGTGCTAGGATTAGAGGCATGAATCACTGTGCCCGGCCAAGGATGGAGTTTCTGTTTTTAACACTCATTCCTCCCTATGTGAAAAAGTTTTCCTGAAACTATGCTGTTAGGAGCAAATTTCCTGTTTTTAAAATTGTTTAGTCTGAATGGGTCTCTCAGGACCAATCTTCCCCCCCCCCCCCCCGCCCAAGACCAATCTTAATGCAGGGGAAGTGAGCTGAGCCCGAGACACTTCCAGTTTCATAGTTGGGTTCTACTGGCCTACATGAAGCCTGTATCATTCTCAGCAATCCAAGGTCTTGTTGAAGAGATTAGTTTTGTGTTGATTTAAACAGCCCTTGCCTCATGCATTCCACTGGCAGAGTACCTTCTTCCTTCAAGCCACACGTCGCTCCTCAGTCCTAAAGACTAGCTTGCAGAGGGAAGTGCTGCACGTTAGAGTCACAAGATCTCTGAACACACTCGTCTTGTGGCACTTCTTCCACCTCAGCCCCTCATATCAAGTCACTGCAACCAAGTAAACAAAGCCTGACTCTAGCTTTAGCCAGTATCCCTGGGACAACGCTGCTTCTCAAGGTTGTCTCAGCCACCTACCAAAGAGCATGCAAAAGACAAAAAATAAAATGATGGAAGAGACCTAAGGGGGGTGAGCACTCAACTCAACAATTACTTGCTAGTGACAACTAGGAAATATACTGACACAAACCTGGACAGTTACTGAGGAACTTGAGGCAGATTTTCAATGAAGCATAGTTAGTAAGACCTAAAAATCCTAACAGAGCTGACAAATGCCTGAAGAGATTCATCCTCCTTGCCATATAAATACTTCTACTAATCAGAGGAGGTTCATTCATGCTGAAAAATAAATACTTGGAAATTAAAGCAAGTGGAATTTATGATAAACCCAGAAAACAATAATGGATTTAATTCAAAAACATATATTAAGATTCTTGTAGATTCAGGCCAGGCGCGGTGGCTCACGCCTGTAATCCTAGCACTCTGGGAGGCCGAGGCAGGTGGATAGCTCAAGGTCAGGAGTTCAAGACCAGCCTGAGCAAGAGCAAGACCCCATCTCTACTATAAAAATAGAAAGAAATTAATTGGCCAACTAAAAAATATATATGTAAAAAATTAGCCAGGCATGGTGGCACATGCCTGTAGTCCCAGCTACTCGGGAGGCTGAGGCAGAAGGATTGCTTGAGCCCAGGAGTTTGAGGTTGCTGTGAGCTAGGCTGAAGCCACGGCACTCTACAGCCCGGGCAACAGATTTAGACTCGTTCTACAAAAAAAAAAAAAAAAAAGATTCTTGTAGATTCAGTCTAGAGGTCCTGCATTCATTCTTTCTCTCCCTAATATGAAAACTGGACTTCCTAAGGTACTTAACAGATGACAAAAAACCTACTCAGAAAAAGAGATACTAGGAAATGCAGAGTTGTGCTGAGAAAAGAGCACAATGGCTACAGGGTTGGTACACAGATCCCAGACTCCTTCAGGGGCACCTATGGTTACATTTCACTACTCAGAAAGTACACTTCAAAACCTGGTCCCTGAGTCAGAATGGGTGAAATGAAGCATCCATTTGCAATAACATGTGAGCCATTTTTTGTGTCTCAGAGAGTAGCTGGGTCAATGAGGGCTATTCAGGGGATTCAGAACAAAGCACTCTGACTGCACCTGTATACCAGCACTTGCTCTGGATATAAAATTAAAAACAGGTGGTGGTCTCCCCATCTCAGAGAAAGGAGTCAATAGGGAGGCTTGAAAACACTTGTTCCTTATTCATGACGCTTGGTCCTTTCCTTCAGTAAATGCAAGATTGAGAGTCCAATGTTTTCTAATTTCCAGCTAATTCACATCATATTTCAAATGTTAGAGGCAAGCACATGGGAGAAGAGAAGAGTTCATCCGACAGGTAACAGGGTGTAGTGGAAAGAACAAGGGCTTTGGAGGCAGCAGACTTGGTCTTAAATCTGAGCTCTATCACTTAGTAGTGTGACTGTGGACAAGTTACCTAACCTCTCTGAACCTCAGTATTCACCTTTGTAAAATAGAGATGATAATAACCCACTTTACAGGGTTGTTGTGAAGAGTGAATGAGATAAGTACTCAGTTCAGTACCTGGAGCAGAGTAGGTTCTCAAAAAGTGCTGTTTCCTTTTCTCCCTTCCCACTGAAACAAGCTAGTTATGAGAACATTTTCCAAAATTAAGTATAACTTTTCCAAACCCTGAAATTGAATCTCTAAACTCCATGGGAATGTTTCCAGATGCTTATGGAAGGAGGAAATTGTTTCTATTTTCTTAAAATCTCTGATGTGGGAGAAAAGGAAAAGCAATATCAGCCAGAGACCACTGCATATTTGTGCTTTAAACATCACCACAACACCACCATGAACAAGACGAAATTAGTTTAACATGGGAGGAAGGGTTTCCAATCCTGTCAGATCTCTTCTGAGCAGAACCACTGTCTCTACCAATTGCATGGAAGCTGTATTAATTTTTCTCCTACATCAATTCAACACATGTACCCAGAAAGCATTTGTATCTTGTCTAAACGCCTACCTAGAGAGACAAGAGTTGAGCAATAAAATTACTGACAAAGGAATAATCCCCCACTGCTAGCAAGAGGAGCAAGAAAAATGAGTTTGTGCACTCCCCTTCCACTCCTGAGGGCCAGCTGTTGAGGGGCTGTTTGTGTACATAGGATGATCTCATGGGCCTGAGTGCATCTCTTCTGCCCTGAGACTAACTCCCCAAGGGCTCTGCCTTTTATGACCTCAAAATCCAGACTGGGGGTTTCCTGGACACATCTGGTCACAATTTGATTTCAGGCTTCTATTGTGTTCAGTCTGTAGGGGGAAGTGAATTTATAAATAGCTCACGTTCCTCTGCCTCACACTTGAAAAATAAACTGTTAACACTGCTTTTTCTACTGAAATAAAAGATGTTTTTGCTGAAGTTTAAACATCTGAACCCAGCCCCCTCCGTAACGATCATACATCAAGTTAATAGGCTAAGTAGCCAGCTTCAACGAAATGATTCATACATCTATTTTATATAGTACTAAATGGTATCCAGAATGAAACCCAGGAGGGAGCTCCAAGTCAGGATTAGTGAATGATTCATGTAATGCTTTGAGAAGTCTTTGATCTTTCTGGAGACTCACTAAGCTATGAGGTTAAATCTATGTATGTGAAACATTATCTTCAAGTTTTAAGAAATGTCCCCCCTACCTTTGGAATGGGATCTATAGATTTAAATCCTATTTGATCCTGAATAAAGCAATCAAACTGTGAACCAGACTTCCTCCCCTGACAAAAACAACCTATATTCCTCTTCAAGTTTTTCAAACACTTGGTTAAAAAATTTATTATAATATTTGCCACACTGTGAAGTAATTATCTCTTTATACATCTGTCTCCCTCAAGAACTATTAGTTTTTTTTGTTTGTTTTTTAAGGAGGGGGTGGGTGAGTCACAATGAGACCTTTTGTGTTGCTGCTTTTTTTTTTTTTCTTCCAAAAATTTTATTGGGGGAAAACTACAAAACATTTACAGTAGAATGTTTACAGTCACAATTTGTAGTGAGCTGATTTCCCAAAATATATTACCACTCAAGTTGACTTATCTTGTTACATTCAAAAACCTACTCTGTCAAAGTAGTCCAGAGAGTACATACATAGTGCTCCAACTGTATCTATGT
>CAUYRT010033152.1:0-55203 GCA_963574885.1 Lepilemur ruficaudatus
TATGCACTGGGAAACCAAAACATTTGTGTGACTCCCTTTATTGTGATATTCACTTTATTGAGGTAGTCTGGAACCAAACTCAAGATATCTCCAAGGTATGCCTGTAATAAGGAAATAAGCAAAAGTATGAGATATCTGGAAAAAATTTTATATCTCACTCTCTCACAAGAGATTTTGCATACTTGCTTCTTTATTCCTTTAAAGGAATAAAGGAATTTAGGAATATTCCTAAATATTCCTTTAAAGGATAAAGGGAGTCCACCCCTTCATCTCACACACAAAAAAAGGGAAAAATTGTAATTGGGGGTTATTACTCTCAGTCATCCCAGCTATAAAAGAGAGGGTCACCTCTCCCCCCAAGTAAGCAGTGACCAATCTGTTTTAAAGAGCTAGTCTCCTAAGACAGGGATGGGAAGGGACAGGAAAAGGAAAAGGACCTCTGGGGCTGAGCAGTGGTAACATCTCCACTGTTCAGTCACTACAAATAACTCCAGGAAAGAAAACTTTCCCATCACAGAGCTAAAAAAAAAAAAAAAAAAAAAGATATATTTGCTTATTACTTAATATTTTTAGCAGGAAAATAAAAGAGGCTTTACTAGAAAACTCTTTAGGCTGATGTCTGCTTTTTAGACTTCTGTTCGACTTCCTAAGTCGAACCATCATTGGTCAGAGACTGTCTCTATGAAACATATAAATAAAAAAGAAACGGGTTCTGTTTTCAAAGCCAGAATACTTACATATTCTTCATATTTATTATGATAAAAATTGAAAAAAAAGAAAGTCTTTCTAAAGAAAACCCAGTAGAAAAACTACTTGAGTACTTTAATTTCCATTTTAAAAAATTAATCTTGCAACATTTTATACAAAATCTTATAATTGGTTCTATAGTTAATTAAAATTTCATTAGTGAGCAGATATGAAAAGCACAGCTTATTCGAAGTATTTATTATTCCTTCTTGAATTGCTAATGAAATAAAGCCTCAAGTGCATCTGTATTAAAGTCACCTTCCTGCTCATCTGTCTACATGCTCAGAAAGTAATATGTTGAAACCAAGAGGCTTCATATATTTGGTGCTATTATTTTTCCCTACTAACTTGTGAATGTAAATTTATTCCGTGGTACTTTCTGAAAAATTAACTACTGTTTCAGCTAACAGTCTTTTCCAGCCCGGTTACTTTAGTAATTAAGATTCTATTTGAAGTTCATTTTCATTTAAGCATATTATAACTTTTGTCAACATTTTTCTTTTCATTGAAAAGGTCAGTACAAAGTCACGTCAATAGCATTAACTGTTCTGATCTGTAGATTTTATGGAATAAGATGTTATTTTACCCTCTGGAGGTTGGTTTATATTCTTTAATCCATTTAAAACAGATTTAAAAGAATCCAATCGTTGATTTGAAAAATCAGTGTATTTGAAGACACTTGAGATATTTCTTCATTGCAAATGTCCTACTATGAAATTGATCAAATTATCTATAAAGTAAAATGGGCAGATACTGATACTTTTATGAATAGTGAGTTTTACAAAGGCCTGTTCCTATATTCATAAAACCATGAAAACATTTCTTAAGGTCTTAACATATTATTGTGAAAATTTCTCAATGCTAATTTATTAAAAGCCAATTAAAGAAAACTATTTTAATTACAAAAATTAGAGCAGACTTACTATTATAAGTACAGTAAGGTAAATTTTTCCCACCTACAATGGGGATAAGACATCTTGACTAGGGGTATAAAGTTTTAGGAATTCTCCTATACTCCCACAAAAAACTAGTACATAGGCCTCAAATTCTAAATTTATTTAAGAAGAGACACAAGGGACAGGAATAGGGAGGCTCTGACCTCACTTGGACTACTATTGGTATGAACTGTTACGAAATTGCTGATATTCAACCACTGCTGAGTTGCAGAATTGGCAATTTCATACAGTTCAGCCTATAAAGTCAGCGTTCATTTTTAATCCATTTTCTCGGTGATTTTAGACCATGTTCCCCACAGAGAAATTCTGCAGAAGTGTCTACACTGCTACTCAAAAGGAGTGGCAGGGGCTGGTAGAGAGGAAACGCTATTGTACAGCCCGAATACTTTGTCATTGTTTCAACAGATAAGCTCTTCTTTTATCTTTTTTATATAATGGGGCTCCTAGTAAAACATTGTTTAAAAAGAAAGAGAATTAAAATTCTAAAAACACATTTTGAAAAAATTATTATACATTCCATAGTTTTATATGTATATATAGATATATCTATATACATAGACACATTCCAGTATTGCAAAAAGGTATTGAAATCATAGCATTATAAAAATGTAGAGATGATCTCATCTAATACTCTCAATTTACAGTGGATGCTGTTGCCGTGAGAAATTAGGTGCTTTCCCCAGGGCCACAGTGTGACGACTTGGCAAAGCCACTATGGAATCCAACTCACTTCAAATCCAGTGTTCTTTTCAATATACCGTTTGATAATATCACTGCCTCCCAAGCCCTCTGTTTTCTAGGCTATACCTCTCTAGTTCCTTAATATATACTTATGTGATATGCTCTGTAGACATTGTGTAATCTTCATCTCTTCTACTGACATTCCAATTTTACAGGTTTTCTCCTAATAAAAAGTACCTGGCATTTTACACAATACAATCTGATGTATTTTGACCAGTTCCAAGTAGAGTGGGACCATGCTCCATTTGTTCTATGAACATAGTTATATTTTCAGACTTTTTATGGTAAGAGTGCAAGTGTCAGATGCTGCTCTCAAGGCTGTCCCCAAGCTTTTGCCACTTTAAGAATTAAAAGGACAAAGGCTGTAAAATATCACCTCAGAGCCAGGAAAAGAAAACCATAATGAGAATGAAATGAAGCATTCCAGGGTAGAGAAATGGACTGCATCATCATAACAAAACTCTGTAGGGAGCCCCAGCTGTCTTGTCAGAAAGCAGAGTTGATCCAAGCAGCTTGAAAGAAATTGCCAAGTCATTTCCTTAGAGGAAGAAAACCCCTCTTGTTCAGTGAAAGATCTTTATGGGGAAAAGGTATCATATTTAACCAAGTGGGCTACTCTCGAATGGAGGACAACCAGTTACAAAGTTCAATTATAAAGTCTGTGGGACATGGACATGGTAGAGAGAGCCTCTGACTACGGAAACTCACTGCTTATGTTGAGTACGTGCTTTGTAAGTCCTAACATTCTAATGTAAATCAAGGCCAGGATCTTACTATCTGACAGGAAAAATGGATGACACTATTCTAAATATACAATACTAATGGCATCACATGTGACCATGCAGCTATTGTAGAAAATTTGGAATAGAATGCATCCAAATCTTAAAAAAAAAAAAAAAAAAGCAATAACAAGAAGTGCCCAAGGAAAAAAATTGGCTCTAAAAAAATAGAAAAAGATTATTTAAAGACCTAGAGAACCTAAACAATTATCAATAAGGTCAAAGGATACTTATCAGTGTACAACAAGGTACATTTCAATAAAGAATTTAAATCAAAGTACATACATTCTCCTCTGCAATTGATAGTGTAATGATATATTCTTAAACTTTCAACTATCTACATTTTAATTTGCCAATTTGTGTGAAATTGGGATCAAACTGATTTTTTGTCTTCCACGAGGGTACCAATGCCATTTGGGTGAATATCCTTGCCTACACCGTTAATTTATAGATCCTCTTTATAATATATTAGATTCTTACATATACTTATGCCTTTTTTCTTCCCTTAAATCCTTACCTATATTTTCAAAAATATTATCTTAGGTTATAACTCTTCCTTGTCAAAAAGGTCTTGACCATTCTGCGGTTATTTTCCTCTAGATTTACTTTAGAATTTTTGTTAAGTTCCCCCTAAAAAAATTTTTTTCAATTTGATTGACATTCTGTTAAACCTATTATTGAATTTGGGGAAAATTAACAGTCATTCCAACATTTTTGAGCCCTTATAATTTTCGAGACACTGTCTAAGAACTTTACAAAAATGTGTGACTTAATGTATTCACAAGAACCCCAGAAAGTATCATTATTACCCCTAACTTATAGATAGTAAAACTGAGTCTTGGGAACTTCAAGCAGCTCGTATATGGAGGAGCCAGAATCCCAGCATAGGTCAGTTGGATTCCAAGCCCATGATCTTAACTATGATGATATACCACCTTCTCATCAACTAATACTCCATTCATTCAAGGACCCTTTCATATACAGCACTAAAATGTTGTAGGTTTCTTTATATTTCTTTACATTTCTTAAATTGATTGCTTAACATATTATGAGTTTTTCCTGTTGCAACTGTGAATGAGATTCCCCTGCCGTTTCATCTAATTCATTACTATACTATTAATAATGTTGATTTTGTATAATTTTCTTGAATCCAGCCACTGTGGTGAAGTTACATAATTCTAGGATATCTACATTTTATTAATAAAAATTATATCATCTGCAAATAGTGATAATTTGTCTCATTCTGTCAAAATATTCTAGCTTTTGTCATTCTACTTCTAATTACATTGACCTTTAGAATACTATTAAATAATGTAATACAAATAATAATTTAATGGCAACAAAAGTTCTTTTATATCACCATTAAGGATAATGTAGCCCTTAGGTTCAAATAATTTTTATTTATTATTTTTTAAGTCTGATTATTTTGTAAACAGGTATACATTGGATTTTATTAAATATCTTTTCAGTACACCTATTGGGTTTTTTATTATTTAATCTATTAATATGAAATAAATACATTAATATCAAATGACCCTTGAATTTTTAAATACAAATTAGTTGTTCATGATTGAGTATTTTCTGCCATGGTGGAGTATATTGATCTGTTAATATTTCATTTAGAATTTTCTTTTTAATGAAATACGAGATTAGGTTGTAATTCTTTTTGTACACCATCTCTTTCAGGTTTCGGTGTCATATGTGATACTTCATTAAATGATTTGCTTATTGTACCAATCAGGGTACCAGCAAGAAACAAATATTATAGTCAAGTTAAAATAATTCCAGAAAAGATTAATAAAGTACATGTACAGACAGGTGTGCAGAGAGTATGGGTAAGCCACAAGCTACGCTGCAGTACCTCAATGCTGCTAACACACCCAGATCTGAAGGAGTAAAGGGAGATCTGGAATGAGAGAATAACATGAAGATGGTCACCTTAGGAAATCTGTAATCTTTAGTAAAGGTCTCAAACAGCCTAAGGTAATAGGTTAATGCAAAAGTAATCGCAGTTCAAGCATTGTTGACATTCATCAATTAATATTGGAATATATTCTTAAATGTGGTTATGTTATACATCATTTTAATGCACATTTCTCACTTTATGTTTTTTGCTAATGACTTATTACTTGCTTTTTATTTTATGTTTATTTTAGACTATGGAAATGATGTCAGACGAAAAGCAAATTCCAGTGATTTTCTTATTGGCGTTCAAAATGGGTCTTAAAGCAACAGAGATAACTGGCAACATCAACAACGCATTTGGCCCAGGAACTGCTAATGAATGTACAGTGCAGTGGTGGTTCAAGAGGTTTTACAAAGGAGACAAGAGCCTTGAAGGTGAAGAGTGCAGTGGCCAACCATCAAAGCTGATTCTCTTACAACTACACAAGTTGCCCAAGAACGGTTGTTCGGCATTTGAAGCAAATTGGAAAGGTCAAAAAGCTCGATAAGTGGGTGCCTCATGAGCTGACCGAAAATCAAAAAAAATCATCTTCTCTTATTGTACGCAACAACAATGAGCCATTTCTCGATCGGATTATGATGTGCTTCAAAAAGTGGATTTTATACAGCAACCCACCATAGCCAGCTCCGTGGTTGGACCCAAAAGAAGCTCCAAAGTACTTCCCCAAGCCAGACTTAAACCAAAAGAAGGTCATGATCACTGTTTCGTGGTCTGCTGCTGGTCTGATACACTACAGCTTTCTGAATCCCAGCAAAACCATCACATCTGAGAAATGTGCTCAGCAAATCGACGAGATGCACTGAAAACTGCAACGCCTTCAGCCGGCATTGGTCAACAGAAAGGACCCAATTCTTCTCCACGACAATGCCCGACTGCACCTCACACAAACAACGCTTCAAAAGTTGAACTAATTGGGCGACAAAGTTTTGCCTCTGCCTCCATATTTACCTGACCTCTCTCCAACCCACTACCACTTCTTCAAGCATCTCAACAATTTTTTGCAGGGAAAAAGCTTCCACAACCAGCAGGATGCAGAAAATTTTTTCCTAGAGTTCCTCAAATCCCAAAGCACGGATTTTTGTGCTACAGGAATAAACAAACTTATTTCTTGTTGGCAAAAATGTAATGGTTCCTATTTTGATTAATAAAGATGTGTGGGAGCCTAGTTATAATGATTTAAAATTCACAGGTCCAAAACCACAATTACTTTTGTACCAACCTATAACTCCTCAGGAAAGGAGCCAGGGGAATAAATATTGCAAACTCCCTTTCTTCTCCCAATTTCCTGCAGTTTCCTATTTGGCTGGAGCCAGTCCAAAGCAGAATGCAGGGAGTCTTCCTACAGAATGTATCTGAGCACAGAGGGCAGGAGGGAGAAGTGTGGAGATCTGGAAGGGCTCACAAAGGACACACCGCACACACAGGTTTTTATTGTTCTGAACAAAGTGTATACTGTTGAAATGAGCAATTCCTGAAACCTTTAAATGGATAATTTTCAACGACTTTGTGACTCTGGAGCATATATTTTGAGATAATTGGTATGTTTTTAAATTTCTTTCCTAATGATTACATTAGAAAGGTTTTCTACATCTTGAGCCAATTTTAATACTTTTTCCTTCAGAAAGTTACTCATGTCATTGAAACGTTCAAGTTCTATGCTGTAATATGCATAAAATCTTTTATGATTTTAATCTGGTCTTTATTGTTAAATCCTTTTTCTCATTTCAAACAGTTTGCATATTCTTTTTAGATTTTCCGTTACTTTGGTTTATTTTTTAAAAAACTAGTTCTTGTATATATTTATCAATTAGATTGTGATTTCTTTTTAATTTTATTTTATTTTAATACTAATTTATACCTGTGTGTGTATATGTCTATGTGTATGTATTATCTCCTTTCACTCAGATTCTTTAAATTTAACTTTTCTGGGTTTTTTCTATCTTTTTAAGTTAAACGTTTGCTTTATTCATTTTCTCTTAATGTTCAAAACATGTGAAAAGTGTTTAATGTTGAGTAAGTATATCTTTGACCAAATCACATAAGTTTTGATATGACTTATATTAATTTTTTCTTTGCTAAGCTGTTGAATTTTTATTTTTTCTTTGATCCTATTTCATTCCTTATCCTACTTGTAGGAATGTTTTAAATATCCAAGTAATTGAAGAAACATCATTAAAATTTTGTTATTAATTTCAGTTACATTTTAGATAACCAAAGAATATGACCTATATAATTCCTAATTTCCGGAAAGTAACCATTATACTGCATTTAATATTTATTGTTTTCATTTTTTTCATTTTATTATTCCTATGTGTTCATTAGCAAAATATATTCTTATATGTTTTTAGATTTATATAAATAGTATTATATGATATCATTTTAAAATTTGCTTTTTGGACTAAATTTTATATTTTTTAGATCCATCTATGGTTGCATATAATCATAGGTTATTCATTTGAATTGCTATAGAGTTTTCTATGGCAGGTATAATCCACAATATATGGATCTGTACTTCTATAGATTGACAGTTAAGTTCTCTCCAGTTTTTTGCAAGCATGAATAGTGGTATAGCAAACATTCTTATACCGATCTCCTTATGCATGTGAGAAAGAACTTCTACAGGATACCTAGGACTATAACTACCAATGATAGGCTATACACATCTTTAATTTGGCAGGATATTGCCAAATTGTGTTCCAAATTAATTATAACAATCTCTGTATATTGTCTACTTGTAAAATACATTGAGTTTTTTGGGGTTTTCTTTTTTTTTTTTTTTCGCCTAGTTAAAGTTTCATTTAAATAAATGCTTTTAACACTCGAAAAATGAAAATGTAAAAGATTTTCTCTTCATGGATTACAAAGTCAGAAACCAAATCACTAATTCAAAATTAATTGTTTTTTTAAATCTTTGGAAATTTTTGCCTTATATACCTCTTTGTTCCTGTTTCATTGTATAATGGTGTACCTTTGTGTGAAGTAGCAATTCATTTATTAATATGAAGATTTAACCCATTTACATTAGATATCATAATTGTTAAGTTTGCTTTGGCTTTAGCCAACTTTATGCATTCTAATTTGATTTTTTTATTGTTCTGCTATTATTCTCTGCAGAAATTATAAAGAGAAAGAAACATATTTGTTCCTACTAATGAATCTGATAAAGTTTTGCAATGACTCATATTAAATTAACTACCACATTCAACAACAAAACAGTTTTATTTTACTTCCCTTTTGACAAGTAGGAGTTCCTACTCTTGATCCACATCTCTCCTTCCAATCTTTGTAGATTTAATAGTATAATAATAACAATAATTATAGCTAATGTTTATTGGGTACAATGTGCCAGTCACTGTTTTAAACCCATTATATGTTAGCTCATTTCACACTCCCTATAAGCCTATGAAGTGTTATTCTTGTCTCCAATCACAAGTAGGAAAATTGGATTGCTAAGAGTTTAACTTGGCTGTAATAATATTGATAATACAGGGTCCGGCTGTGGTACAGCTGTACTTTGAACCCAGAAACTCTGGAGTCAGAGCTCACATATTTAACTACTATGTACTAAAATGCTTTCTTGAAATTGAATAATGTATTATTCAATTTTTTTGTATAGATTACAACTTTAAAAGAAAACTATTTAATTTAATGTGTTCAAATAATTATTCAAACTTATTTTGATCTAGCACCTCCTTTATGTTTTTAATCAAATGTCATCTTTTTGGCCCTATCATATTTTAAAATTATAATATTCTCTACCCTACTATCATCTTACCCTCTCAGATTTAATTATTTTCATCACACTTATCACCATCCAGCATAGTATATAATACATTCATTTATTTTGCTTCTTTGTCTTCACCTCCACTAGAATGTAAATTCTGTGGAGAAATTCTGCTTACAGGTATATCCCCAGGATTTAGAACAATGCCCAAGACATAATAGTCATTCAATAAACATTTGTTGAGTGAATGAGCAAATAAAGAAATGAATTGAGGTCTGTGGTCACCACTAGTTCTTTCTAATTATTATTTCAGCATTGTTGAGTTCTTTTCTTTGACTCATCTTTCCTTTCTTCTTTCGTATCTGAGGACTTTCCACATCCTCACAAAAAATTGTGTGGTCACAGTATTATTTATTTCAAACAATTTGCCCTGTAACTAACTTTCCTCCATTATTTTGTAATATTCACTGGCAGACAAAAAAATTTCTGAGGACAATTCAATTTTTCCCTCCTTGTATGTAATCTGAAATTGTCTTTTAATTATTTATTTCAATGAGAACTTTGGTAAGAAAGATGCATATTCTAAGAATGATATCTTACCTCGAAATCTCCCATGATGATGTGAAACAAAATGCAGTGTTTGGAAAATGTAACATCCATTGAGATAACATGTAAATGAAAAAAGAAAGCAATGAATGGCATCATTAAATTTTAACATACAAATAAATAATGGAAAATGCAATTGAAGCAAGCAAAAAATTAAGTATAAGGAGGCTAAATTTTCTTGTAAAAAGAAATTATCCTTAATTAAATTTAAAAATGATTTTAATAAGCTGCTGCTTGTAAGAGTTACACTTAATATCCAAAAATACGAGCAACCTAAAAGTTAGGGCACAGTTCCTGTATCATTCCTTTGTGATTACAGAGCAGAGTTTATTATCGTTTTATCTACAAAGGTGTTACGACGGAACAGTAATTGGCAGAAAGGCCTCAAAAGGCACAGTTAACCTTAAAGTGCCTACGGTGGCAAAGATGTTGAAACTTGACTGCACAGAGAGGACTAGCAAAGTGGGATGTGAAGCAGTGCTGTCTCTCGGTTGGGAGCTCAGTTGCCTGAGTATATTTCCTATTGCTGCTGTAAGAAAGTGCCATAAACTCGGTACCTTAAAACGACATACGTTTATTATCTGACAGTTCTGGAGGTGGGAAATCTAAAATGGGTTGGCGAGGCTGTGTTCCTTCTAGAGGCTCCAGGGAAGAATCTTCAGACAGTCCCTGACTCACAATGGTTCCACTAATAATTTCTCAACTTTACAGTGGTGCAAAAGTAATAACATCAGTAGAAACCATATTTCAAGTTTCACATTTTGATCTTCTCCTGGGTTAGTACACGGTACGATACTCTCTCCTGATGCCGGGCAGTGGCAATGAACAATTCTTTTTTCCCCTTTCAGTGGCATGTTCAGTAACTTATATGAGATATTCAACATTTTATTATGAAATAGGCTTTGTGTTAGGTGATTTTGCCCAACTGCCAGCTCTGTGCACATTCAATGTAGGTTAGGCTAAGCCTAATGTTCAGGAGGTTAGCAGTATTAAACACATTTTCAATTTAATATATTTTCAGTTTGCAATGGGTTTGTAGTGATGTAACCCCATAGTAAATTGAGGAACATCTGTATTGCCTTGCCTTTTCCAGGTTCTAGAAGCCACCTGCACCCCTTGCCTCATGGCCCTCCATCATTCTAAAACCTCTGCTTCCATTGTCACATTTTCTTCTCTGACCCTAACCTTCCAGCCTCCCTTTTACAGGGACCCTTAGATTACATTTGGCCCACTAGGATAATCCAAAGTAATCTCTCCATCACAAGATTCTCAATTTAATCACATCTTTGAAGTCCCTTTTGCCATATAAAGTAACAACAGATTCACAGGTTTGGGGGAAACATACTAAATCTCCCAAATGTCTCCCATCCCATGTAATATGGGAGATATAGAGTGTGCCAATGGGAATAACTTAGTAGAGAGGATAACATGAGGATGCCAGAGAAAGAAGGTATGATAGCAAAGTCCTTAAGAAAGAAGAAAGAGGACCCAGAGAGACTTCTCCCATTCTAGCACTACTTCGTACATTTTAGGTGCTTGATAAATGTTTACAGACACCATAAATTCACGCTATTCTGAAACTCAAGCATTTACTTAGAAGATCTCAGAAAGCAGAACCTGATGTGCTACATTTGCAGCATTCATAGCAAAATTAGGGGAAAAAAGTTATCCAATAATGAAGAAATTAAAAATACTACTTCAAAATCTTAAGGAAGAAATAAGATACCAAAATATTTGAATGATAAAAACCTGAATAACACATATTAAAATTCATAAGATATTGCCAAAGTAATATTTTAAAGAAACTATACTTTTCTGAATATATATGTTAACTGACAACACCCTAAGAGTTGGGAAAGAAACAAACCAAGAAATGATACAACGAAGAGCAGAAACAAGTATGTTTAACAAAGGGGAGACAAAAATCGTAAAAATTGATCACAAGAAAAAAATAATTAACTGGTAGGAAGGGGTTAAAGCAGGTGGGTTTCAATTCATTTACTCCCTTCAATGGATGGGGGTGCTAACCCCTCACACCTTGCTCCCTGGCAGAAGGCAGGTGACCTCCTCCTTGTCAATTGGATCTCTGGGGAAATAGACTAGAGAAATTTGTTAGGAGAACTTGTTTATGAAATGCCTTTAACAGGAAGTCTCTGGCTATGGATTATTTAAATAGAAACCAGGATTTATGGGGCATCACTCCTTGGAAAATGTCACAGGGACTATTCAATTCCCTAGGGTATAAAATGGAGCTAGTTCATAATTGAAACCCTCCCACTATAGGAGATGCTCCCATAACCTCACATACAGACCTGCCTGTTCTGAGCCAGAGGGGCATGTCCAACATGGGAAGAACTTCTCTCTGCTGCATCTGAACCTGTTGACTGCCTGTGTCCTTGACCTTGCTTGGGAAAGCTTGATACTAGGGAAGATCTCTGATTCACGTGCGTCTGCCTTTCCATTCCAACCCTGTGCATTGGTTGCTCATTAATCAACAGAAAAACTTGACATATTTGATCAACCTTGGTCAAGTCAAAAAATTATCGAATAAGTTATATTTTAAAAGATCATTTAAATTGTGACAAATATTCTCAACTATCACAATGATTCAAACCAGAGAATCAATGTAGCATTGATAACTATTTACAAAAATAGAATGTATTCAAACAAATACAACAAATAAGACCCATGTTAAAATCATTGAGACAAAAATATAGTTACTATGTAATAAGAGTATTCCATTGTCACAAATTCATTATAAAACTTTGTAAAAATTTCAAAAAATAATACATATATAATTATAACTGTCCAGAATTATTTAAAATTAAAACATAGCTCAAATTTTTCTATGTGGTAAAACTGTCTTGAAACCTAAAAAGAAATACCAAAAAAAGTTTATTAGGCCAATTTCAACTGTGAAATAATATACAAATATCCAAGTATTATAAAAACTGCCAATAATTTATCTTGGGATTTCAAAATGATATAGCACAAAGAAAATAATCAACCTGACTCATCACATTAACAAGGAGAAAAAAGGCTAAAATATTCTAAGCTTCTCAGTAAATACCAAGAACACATTTGACAAACTCCAACATTTGTTCTAAATTTTAAGTCTAAAATTAAAGTCATTTAGAATTTCTTAACTGACCCTCGAAGAGTATATGTATTTCAAGTCACATGTTGATATATTTAATACAGATTCATTGGAGTCATTCCCTAAAAACAAATGACAATGAATGCTCCCGTTTTAGCACTTCTACTTAATATATTAATAATCCTGGCAATTTTTGTGTTAATATTATTGGAAATATTCAAGCAAAAGAAAAGAAATAGGCATACAAATATAAGAATGAAGATGTAAATAAGTCATATCTGCAGACAGCATGAATATGTATCTGGAAAGCCAAAAGCAAATAATAATAATAATAATAACTAATAACTACTAAATAAAACTATTATTAGAGACAATAATCCACAGAGGTTCCAGACTATGAGATAAATCCACCAAACTTAATTGCATCTCTTTATAAAATGATATCTGACTAGAATAATTGAGAAGCAGAATTAATTTCACTGATAATATAGGTCAACATATTTAAGTGCTAGAATGTTCATTTAATTTAAGTCATTAGGGCTTGGGTTTTTTTAACAGCATAACAGAAAAAGACATGAATAGTTGTAGCAATATATTATATTTCTTGTTGGCAATGTTTAACATAGAAAAGATGTCAATATCCATGGTTGCGACATGTAACAAATTAATGGTAAAAATAAACAGCATTTACTGCTTAGTTTTTAGTAAGAGGCAGTTAATGTGGAAAGGGCTTTAGCTGCATTTTCTGCTTAATCACTAATCTTACGAGATCAATTATATTCTAATCCCCACTTTACGGACAAGGGAATAGAGGATAAGAGGTCAAGTAGTTTGTGATCAATAAGTAGTAAGTGACAGAGGCTGAACTCAAATAACTACATAGGCTACTTAATAAAAATTGAAAAACTGGTAGTGAAGCCGAATGAAAAGAACAGGCAAAAAGTCACAGCACATCTTTTTCCCTAAAGAGATAACAATGGTGAACACATTGTACCAGATTTTAAAAGGCCTCGAAGTGATAATTATATATTTGTATTTTTTGAGCCTAGCTACAAATGGTATGTTTGATTAAAAATTAAAACATAGAAGTAATCTGTTAACCTATAATCAAAATGTGGGTTTCTGCCAAGTATCTAAACCGTTCTGGGCACAGAGCCCAGTTCAGACCCATATTGCCCAAGCCTTGTGATTGGCAGAGCGCCGGCCTCACAGGTGTGCCCAGAGTGCCGGGCACAGGCAGGAGAGAGGGCACGGCCACGCTCACGTGTGTGCTGCCCTCTGCCCAGGGACTCTGGCCCCTCACCATACGCTGGGATGGCAAGGGTGGGAAGCCACGAGAATCCATTTCCAACCTGGAGTACTGTACCATATAGTCACCACTTGCCTGAATCAGTGTGTTTCATTAAAATAATGCACATATATTATAGTTTATTTATTTTTTTATCTTCAGGCTTTATTTTATTTTATGGGTCTAAATAGTGCAAACATCTGAAAAACAAAAAATAAATAAATAAATAAAATTAAAATAAATAAGTAAATAAAAAGCAGCATTATTCCCAGGTACTGTATTATCCTGGTCTATGCTCATTTGCCTTCATTGTATAATCTAATTTTCTATGCTCAAGGGACTCATTTCCATTTCTTTTAACCTTCTAAGTTTTTAAAAATGTCATTTGCTCTATAATTTTTAAAGGAAATATTGTCTTTCCTTATACTGATTTTTGTTTGCATTTATTCATCCCTTTCTGGTAGTGCCATGTACATTTTAACTCTCTCACATTACCCTACTTTTTATTTCTACCTTTTATGAAATTTCAAATTATCTATCATTCTTTTATTTCAGGTTTTCAAAAGATTCTTTTTTTAACATTTGATTTTAACGCGTGTTCACAACCATTTTCAATATTACAGGTTTCTAACAGTTCTTGACTTTTTTCTCTTATTATTTTAAATATAAATGCTTTTACACTTATACATGAATTGTTTTTTCCATCACGAAGTGTTTTTCATAATGGCTAACAAACATCATACTAGAGATAGCGACAAAGAGGAGAATTCACTGCAAGCAGGAAAAGCCACAGGCTTGTTCCTCATTCCCCTCTCCTACCAGCAAGCAGCTTCCAGACTTCTTCTGATCCCCCGTGGGTCTCCCAAGCCTTAACCTTTGACAACTCTCAGGTTAACAATCCCCATCTATACATGACACGTCATCCCTTATGATCAGTGTGGTTTTCTCAAATATATTTATCACCTATGATTTTTATGAGTAACTATGTATTCTAAAATCCACAGCCTCTAACATATATGGCTTTGGAGAGCGCCTCGTCACATTTATGACACAGGATAGACGGGGCATTGGGTCAGAGGTCACACCCTCACACCCTCAGAGGTAGGCTCTGACTCTGGTAGAGAAATAAGCCAATGTCGAGTTCCTGGTGAGCTGTCACAGAGGAATGTTAACACTCCTGAGCCTGAAGCCATATGTCTGGTGACGCCTATCTGTCATAGTTCTAGTTTTCATTTTTCTACCATTTTTCTCCACTTGTCATAGATCCAGCGTTAGTTTTTCTACCTTCTCTCTCTCCTTGGCTCTAGGAGGATTCTCCCAGTACACGGACCTGCTCCCATCCTTCTCTCACAATGGCAGACGTATTGATGCTGGCTAGGGCTGGGGTTTCTCCTAACAGACTTTAAATGCAGAAGACAGCTCCTCTGCTAGTGCCTCCTATGGTTATCAAAACTCCTAACCTGAAACCATTCTAGATGGCCAGAATCCTAAGGGAAAGGGACACTTATTTAACTCTTCGAAATTGGTCCTGTGTACAGATAACAGCCACAGAATTCCTCTGATCCTTTGTTTTCTCAAGTTGAAGAGGATGCTTTTCTGGATTGATTAGAATCCCAAAGGGTAACGAAATCAGTCTTCAGGACTCAGATCTCATTCTCCCAACACTATGCTATTTGTTTCTCTAGGAAGGTCCAACTAAATGGAAGCTTTCTCCTTTGATGGAATTTATTTGATACCATACAACCTATATAAGATACATAATGTTCTGGTTAGCTACTGCTATGTAACAAAGTACCCACAAATCTTAGAAACTTAAAACAATAACCAACTTACCATATTTCAAGATTCTCTAAATCAGGGTTTTCAGCAAGATTCCACAGCTGTTTCTTACAACTCTGAGGCCTTCTTGCTGAGGACTGGCAGCCAAAACACCTGCAGGCAGCCTTCGCAGCGTGGAAGTCTGAGGGTAGTCTTAAGTCTTCCACCATGACCCAGGAATCTCAGAGAGTGTTCTCAGGGACAGAAAGTGGAAGCTGCTATTTTCCTAAGGCTTTGACCAGGAAACTGGCACCATGTCACTTCTGCTACATTTTACTGGTCAAAGCAGTCTCAGACCCCTCTCAGATTTAAGTGGAGGGGAAAATAGACTTGCAGACCTCCTATTGCTGGGAGCGTATTTAACTGAAGGGCAGGCACTAACTACACTTCGAAGTCCACACCTCCCCGCTGGTGATTGAGTACGGTGGGGATAACAAGACAGACCGATTTCTGGAAGACCAAGGACTGCTTTGTCAGTCACCATTGGCCCCAGGACTCCCCAACAGTTTTGCCAAAACTTCCTTAGCTACACAGCAATCTAGGATGTCTCCACCCTTTCTTCCCTCTCAGAGCCAGAGTTGCACGCTGTCTAATGGCTCTTCCAGCCTTCTCTGGATCTTTCCGCATTTCCCTTTACGTAAGCATGGTCTCTGATAAAACCCTTGCCTATTTAATGCTATCTTGGTATCTAGTTCTCAAAGGACTCGTACTAACATAAAATTTCACCTTTCAATGGAAAGAGAGTCAAAGAATTTGTGCTTATTCTTAATCACCACATCATTTCTTTTTCCATGCCCTACCCCTGGAATCTTCTCAAAGCACCTGATTTCAACTGGAGTGCACAATCCCCGGCCTGCAATCCTACCCCATTCCCAAACCCCAACCCCAGCTGACTGAATCTCAGACGGACTGACCTCTGATCCAGGCAATCCACAGGCTGGGCTGAAGCAATCATCATGTCCCTCTTAAAAATATGAAGTAAAAGATGCCAGTCTGTTAGAAGTTGTTCTGCCAGAATGACAGTCCCAGTAATCAGAGTCAGCACCATAACAAACCAAAAATCCTCGCAAAAGAAGCAAATTTGGAAAGAAGAAAATAGAACCTACACGCAGAAAGAAACAGAGAAGAGAGGCACCATGCAGCCCTTGAAGCAAAGTGATGGAGAGTCCAGAGCAGCCCGACAGATTGCCGGTTTCTCAGAGGCTCAGCTGTGCATCATACTAGGGAGTTCTGTGAATACCCCTGCTATGGGGTCGAATTGCACCTTCCCAAAATTTAGATGTTGTAGTCTTAACCTCCAGTAACTCAGAATGTGACTATATTTGGAAATAGAGTCATTGCATATATAATTAGTTAGGATGAGGTCATATTTGGCCTCTAATCTGATATATGGGTGTCCTTGTTAAAAGGGGAAGCTTGGGGACAAACACACACAGTGAGAAGGACATGTGTAGATGAAGGCAAAGATCAAGGTGATGCTTCTACAAACAAAGAACACCAAAGATTGCCAGAAAACCACCAGAAGCTGAAGGAAAGGCATGCGACAGAGTCTTCCTCATCCTTCTTGGAAGGAACCAATTCTGTTGACACCTTAACCTTGGACTTGAAGCCTCCAGAACTGTGAGAGAATAAGTTCCTGTTGTCGAAGCCACTCGGTTGGTGGTACTTTGTGATGGCAGCTCTGGCAAACTAATACAAGCCCTATAATCCCATTTCCCTGTGAGCTCATTTCAGTGAGTTTCTTTTCTGTTCCTTAAAAAAGAAAAATGGTATAAATCAAAACACCTGACTCACACTGCCTCTGCTCTGAGCGGAGGGAACACCCCATGGCAGAGCCAGTACTCTTCTCAGAAGATTATTTCTGGTCTCCTCCAGGACAAAGATAAATGAATAAGCAAAGTTTAAAAGTTCTCTTCTGAAGAGCACGGTCAGAATAGTTTTAGTCTGAAAAACTTCAAAGGCAGATAAAGCCAGCCTTGGCACAATAAACTCTCAATAAAGCAACCTCGGATGCTTAGCTGTGAGGGATGCTATTTTCTCGTGTTCCTTCCAGAATAAACTATTAGCCAAATATGCAACAGAGTAATCAGTCATTTTTATACAGGATCGCTATTCATTGCCCAGTTAAAAATTAAGGAATAAGTTCCAAAAAAAACCTTTTGGTTTTAGAAAAGAGAATTAGATGTCCTTTTTTGGCAATAATTAAGTAGCAATGTCATGCTATCAGCACATTAAAAAAATATCTTTCTGTCTTCCATAGCAAGCATATGCATCCAGCCCATCAATAAAATGGCACCAGAAGATGAAAATATAAATGTAAAGCAAGGAGGGGGCAGGGAAGGAATGAGCAGCGGGCAAAACATAACCACGTGTCGGTAATTTCTCACTCCCCGGTCTGGGAGTAGTCATTAATCATCTACAGCCCACAGAAGTATAATGATTCTGAATATCTATATAAGCCACAAATTACCTAATATCGTTCCTGATTTACTAGGTGTGAAGTAGCCATATATAAAACCTGTTGCTCACATAAAATATTGGCCTAAGAATCCCAGACTTTTATGCAAGTAGCAGATTTGGATGGAATACGCCACAAATTAGTAGAATTATAATTTAAAGAGGATAATAAATTGCCTTTTTAAATATGGGATACTCTAAACACTAGCTTCAGTAGGAGATTTTTTTTTTTTTTACTTCAAATATGCCGATTTGGTTTCAAGATAAGCTTTCCTAGGCACTGGCCTTTGTAATGGAGTTTAATATTATATGTTTGCTAAAGACCAGGGTTTTATAAAACCCATCACTTCATGTAAACAATTGTAAGCCTTTTGTTTTTCTTTCCATGAAGAAAACTTCTTTGACTAAGGACAAGTCACACAGATATCGCTAAATCTCAGGGAAATTTCCCCAAGAGCTCTGGCTTTCCAAATAAGTGTTTGTTTCTCCTAGTTCAAGTTCTTATTCCACTGGTAAGTTGCCCGTTATTGCATGGAGACTTGTTATCTTAATATTGTGCCTTCTAATCCATGAATGTGATGTATCTCTCCAATTTATGTAAGTCTTTAATTTTACTCAGCAGTGTTTTGCAGTTTGCTCTGTATAGGTTTTGGAAATCTCTTATTAAATTTATCCCTAGGCATTTTATGCATTTTTTACAATTATGAATTGTATTTTTTATTTCATTTTCCAATTGTTTTTTGCTAGTATATGGAAATATAATTTATTTACATATATTTACATATATTGATTTAGTAAACTACAGCTTTGCTAAATTCACTAATTCTGTTAGTTATTTTGCAGATATCTTAGGATTTTTTAGATTACAAAAAGTCATCTGAGAATAAATAATTCTGATTTTTTCCAATCATGAGCCTTTAATTTACTTTTCTGGCCTTATTGCCCCAGTTAGGCCTTTCAGTGCAATGTTGAATAAAAGTAACTACAGCAGAGATCCTTGCTTTGTTCCTGATCTTAGTGGGACAACATTTGGTCTTTCACAATTAAACAGGATGTCAGCTACAGATTTTCCACAGAGTGCCAATTGATCTTTTCAAAATGAAGATTAGGGGTGGGTGTGGTGGCTCACTACCTGTAATCCTAACACCTTGGGTGGCCGAGGTGGGAGGCTCACTTGAGGCCAGAAGTCTGAGATCAGCCTGAGCAACATAGCCAGACCTCTATTGATCTCTATGACAAATAGAAATTAGCCAGATGTAGCAGTGTGTACCTGTAGTCCCAGCTACTCAGGAGGCTGAAGCAAGAAGATCATTTAAGCCCAGGAGTTTGAGGTTGCAATGAGCTATAATGATGCCACCACACTCTACTCGCCAGCCAACAGAGCAAGACCCTGTCTCAAAATAAATAAATATCTAAATAAATAAATGAAATGAATATTAGATGAGGTCACTCCTTCACTCAAAATCTGTCAGTGGTTTCCCAACTCAACTTAAAATATCTTCCTAAGTCCTTAAAGTGGCCTACATAACCTTGCTTTCTGTTATCTCTCTGAGCTCATACCCTACCCTCTTCCCCATTCAGTCTGCCACATGGGGCTTTTTGTTCAAACACTACAAACATGTTCCTGCCTCAATACCTGGGCACTTCCTATTCCTGCTGCCTGAGGTGCTCTTTCCCAGACAGCCACAGGAGTCACTCTTCTGGTCTCTGCTTAAATTTCACCACATTAGTGATACATTTATTGACCACTTTGTATAAAATAGAAACCCTTTCCCCATCTTGCCTAAGTATTTCCTGTCTCCCTTATCCTGCTTTATTTTTCTTCATAGAACTTATCACCATGTGATAGATTATGTGCCTCTTTCAGTATTTATTTCTATGTTTCTTCCCACTATCATGTAAGATCCTTGAGGGTGGGGACTTGTTCTGTGGCAGAACTGGGTACATAGTTTGTGTCTAAAAATTATTGAATGGAAAAAGAAAGTCTACTCCATGCTTGGGTGTAAATGAAGTTCACTCCACTAGCTGCTGTCTGACAGGGACAATGTGACATAAAATCATCATCATCATCATCATCGTCATCATCAAAAGAATTCAGAAAATACCTAAAATCTTGTGTAATTGAAATCATACTAAAATCTTCTTAGTACTCCAGTTCAAGGATCTGGGTTAGGCAATTAAAATAGGGAATGATATTAGATTCTGGGATATAACAACCCATGACATGATTGTCAAAACAAAGCCTATGGAAGACAACCCACTTGGCATCTTGGGCAGCCATTTTTCTCAGTTTAATAATCCAAGAGATACTTTCCTAAACTTTGTCAACCCCAGGTATCTTTCTAATTGACCACTGACAACAGTTTTATTTAAGCACAGTTGATTGAAAAGCTTACATTAAATAAAGATCATCCCCCTGCAGAACTACATATGACCCACTGTGGAAAAAACTTAACAATTTTGTTTACCTGGCGGAATTCTAGAATTCTGGTTGCATCTAGACTCTTCTGGAGTATACTTTATCCTATTTTTTAAAAGGCAATTTATTTTTCAATATTATAATGCTACTAGTTTATTAGTTCATGGGAGATGACTTCTAAGATCTGTTGTTGGTTTGTAGGGAATGTAATGAGGATTCCCCAAATCTTGGGAATAGAAGAAATACTATTACCCTAGAGGAATACAAACAAAAGGGATCTGTCAGCTATGGAAGCAGAGAAAAAGGAAAGTTACAAGAGTTAACATTTCACCCACTAAAAAAGAAATCCCCAGATTAGTGACTGCTTTGGTCCAGAGTTATGTGTAGTCCATCCATTGTGGAAATGAATGCATGAAACAATCTTAGACTGATAAAATTAAATATCAAATGCATTTTAAAAAATGGCGAACTACCTCTTATGTTATCGTGGATGGAGCTGGAGCCCATTCTTCTAAGTGAAGTATCACAAGAATGGAAAAACAAACACCACATGTACTCACCATTAAATTGGGACTAATCAATCAACACTTAAGTGCACATACGGAAGTTACATTCAACGAGTGTTGGGCAGGTGGGAAGGGGGAGAAGGAATGGGTAAATTCACATCTAACGGGTGGGGTGTGCACTGTCTGGGGGATGGGCATGCTTGTAGCTCTGACTTGGGCAGTGCAAAGGCAATCTATGTAACCGAAGCATTTGTACCCCTGTAATATTCTGAAATTAAAAAATGAAAAGAAAAACATTTAAAAAATCCAATGCACATTACAAAAACTTTCTGATTATTATGGTGTACAAGAGAGAATAAATTAGCCAAAGAATGAAAGTGGTCTTGTCATATGGTACTGTTTCATTCTTCCTTTCATTTTTTTTCCTCACATAAACTTATAGGATTTTACTGTCATGGGCATATCATGGGAGTCAAGTCTAGACAAGGATCACCTATATTCCCAAATGAACATTCTGAACAACGCTTGTATAAGATATAAAAAAATCTCTTATTCCATTGTCATATGCCCAGCTTTACAGTAGGTCTTAGAAAGTCATAAAAATGTGCCTTAGTATCATGTGTAGTGTCATTTAGATAAATTGAATTTATAAGGTCTTTCCCCTGGAAAGCGGTGATCTCCTAATGAATCCATGGTCACCATCTTGGTACTAAAGTCCCAGAGAAGAACTCTGTTTCAAGCAAGACTTAACAATCAATGCACATGTTGAAAATATTTAACAGATTTTTTATTTAAAACAACCATCTACTAATCGGTCTTGATTGCCAGCCTCTACAGCTGGATTAATTTTCCCAATCTGCATGGTATATCAACTCACAGAAAGGACTGTAATTTTTGTTTCAGCCACTGATGACATCAATAAAATACATAGCAAATTGCCACAACTATTTCCTTCCAAGAAAGTACAGTGTGTTCACCGGAAATCATATCATGCACTACATTCTTTTTTAATTTTTTGAGTAATTGGATTAGGAACTATTCATATTTAATTGATTATGTGGAATTTAATATATGTCATAATAATCATGACGTGTAGCCCCAAACTGAAAACAATACTGAACACGTGCTACTTTCATTCCACAATAATTAAGAAAAAATATTTTCTGTTTAGACATATATAAACAGTAGGTACCAGCATGGTATTAAAACCATCGTAAGGGAATAGTTCCAAACATTCCTTCAGGAGAAAATAATACTGAAACATCACCTGATTATAAAATAGTTCTTAGCTAGCTCTAGGTTCTCATTTTAATGCAAAATATCAACTTTACCACTTACTCATGTATGATTGAAGATTTATCTCTCACGGATTTCATTTGAATAGAAATAATCCTCATAAGGAATTAAGATGCAGCCAAAAAGAGCCTTTAAGGAGAATTTGAAAATAGATATCTTGGTAGCAGGAAGGAAAATGTAATTTATACATAAACATCCTTTGAAAATTTCTATATAATCAAACTTTTCTTTAGTAGGAAAAGTAATGCTCCAATAATAACTGAATTGACTGTTGAATATTATTTCTCTAAGTGCAAAATAAATATGGATGTATTATTTCTCCATCATAGAAACTGATTTAGTTATTTTGTTTTTATTCATATACTTATATTCATCTTCCTTTGTCTCCTTCTACAAGGAAGTTGAAGCAGATGATGCAGCTGCTGTATATGATACGATTATAAAATATTAAAGTATTTTGGGTCCTATCATTGAGAATGTTTATGTTTATTACAATTAATCTGGCAATATTGAACACGTCAAAGTTAAATTAAGTTCAAATTATGCTCTAAGTCTTAGAGCATGGTGGGTAAAGATCAATATGTCAGGTTCTAGGTCTCAAGTTAGAGAACCTAAGACTTTATCCAGCTAGAAAATAGAATTAACTCTTAGCATATATACTTTTCAGTCAATTTATGCAAAGACTTAATTTGATTTTAAAACTTCATAATTAGATTAGCTCCATCATCATATATGTCTCTAATGATTCTCATTTATATGAATTTACTCTCACCTACCATTTTATAGATTTATCCTTTGTGCTACCTTATTCTTTGTGTTTTGTTGCAGTCTAGCATGTCAGTTCTTATCACCCAAATTGATCAATCTGAATTTGATTAGAGAGATCAGAGAACGTAACACACCTTTAGAACATTTTTAATTCATAGAGCCATATGTTTATTGTAGCAGCTATTAATATTTTAGGGAATGCTAGTGAGAAAACTTCAAGCCTAATAAATTACAAATATCTGAAATCTGGGCACTTGAAATAGAATCAGAACCTGAATTTAACCTCCTTTTGTGTTCATACTAAGATTAAAAAACTAAAAATTAATTTAACACTTTTGCATCCATTATTCATACCCAGTTAGTGTTCTACTATTGTGCCCAGAAGGAAGTGATTAATGCATGTGAAGCACCAAGGTCAAGTTTATTTTGGGTACAACGTAATATCCCTCTGTATTTCAGACTACTGCCTTGGCATGAATACTTAATATCCTCATAACATTAAGTTCAATCACAATTTAGAAAGTATTAATGTTTATACTATGTTAAGATGTAGAACCAATAGAAGCCATAGAACCAAAAAAAGTGAGGCTATCGACTAGTCATATTTCAAATACTGTGTGGAAAAAAAAAAGATCATACTGTACATTAGTTTTTAAAATATTTCAGGTATATGGTAGCTTTTGGCTGTCTCAGTAGCCTGGTTTATGGGGAGAAAAAAAAAAACACTGTCACTTCCACTTCTAATCTCCCTCCATTTTCAAATAACCTTAGCATAACACAGCTTTAGCTCATTAACTATAGATATCCATCACTTTTCAAATTAGATATGCTTCATTGAATTCGGCTGCAATGTGAAGTTACACAGAGTAAGTCCAATATTTTTCAATGACTTCCTAAATATAATAGAAAATGTGATATCATTGAAAAGTTCCATCTGTAAACTTTTGGCACAAAGGATGTTACAAGGCCAATGAGTACATGGCGGTGAAAGGCTCCCCTGGTGTGGAGCCCTTGTGGCTCTGACCCTCCTCAACTTTGGCTGCTCAGGGCAACGCCCCTTGGCCTTGTACCCACCCCCCCCCCAGAGTGAGAGCTGCAGCCCTACTGCTCAGCACCAGTTAGGATAGATATTCCAGATGGGACTGCACAGAGGCCTGGGCTAGAGACAGTTTCCTCAGTCAGAAAACTCAGCTTCTGGTCCAGCGTCCATTCAAAACTCCCTGAATAGATCAGGGGCAGTGACTCATATACCTGTAATCCCAGCACTTTGGGAGGCTGAGGTGGGAGGATCCCTTGAGGCCAGGAGTTCAAGACCAGCCTGAGCAACATAGCGAAATCCCATGTCTACAAAAAAAAATTTTTTTTTAATTAGCCAGGTGCAGTGGTTCACACCTGCAGTTGGAGGCTGCAGTGAGCCACGGCACTCTAGCTCGGGCAACAGAGTGAGACTATGTCTAAAAAAAATGAAAATTAAAAAGCAACTCCCTGACCAGACTTAGACAGGCTGATAATAGAGGGCACAATTTCTTTCTTTTTTTTTTTTTGTGGAGAAAGAGTCTAGCTCTGTCGCCTCAGCTAGAGTGCAGTGGCATCATCACAGCTCACTGCAATCTCAAATTCCTGGGCTCAAGCGATTCTCTTGCCTCAGACTCCCAAATAGCTGGGATTATAGGCATGTGCCACCATGCCCAGCTAATTTCTTTCTATTTTTAGTAGAGACAGGGTCTTGCTCTTGCTCAGGCTGGTCTCCTGAGCTCAAGTGTTCTTCCCGCCTCAGCCTTCCAGAGTGCTAGGATCACAGGTGTGAGCCACCTTACCCAGCCAAGGGCACAGTTTTTAAATCCAAAATCCTGAAATCAAAAAATATTCTAAAGCCTAAGTTTTTTGGCAGCAAAACTGAACTGACCTGAGTCATTTGGCTGCAACACCTGACCTGAACTGGTGTGAGGCTATTTATAGATCTAATTTATCATACTTCAGGTGAATATTCATGTTTCTCTGCCAAAATATGAATCTGTTTGATTACAGGGAGCTCCAGACCTTGCTGGAACTATGTATATAACAACTGATATTGTGCTTCTAACTTCTGATATTCAAAATACATTGGGACCCAAGGGATTTGGATAAGGAATAGGAAAATGATGTCTTATAAAATTACATGGACATGAATTTAAATCTTGGATCTGCTGCTAATTACTAATTACATGACTTTGGATAAATTATTTAACTTCCTGAACTTGGTTCTTTATCTACAAAAATGGAGAAATCAACTAGTGCTACAAATGCTTTGATGTCACTTGCCTAACTTGGGAATCACTTTTTTGATTCTTTGACATTATCTTTTCCTAAAAAGTCATTCTCCTATCCCTGCCTCTGCCTTCACTAAGTATCAGAACTTGATGGCAACCCCTACGTTCACAGTGTTCCAAATGTTGCTCATGTCTTTTTGTCTAGATATTTACAATGTCTAATAGAGCTAAACCACAACAGCATTCTGATCTATATACTGTCACAATCTAGATGTGTGGTCCTCAAGGACAAGAATCATGACTTTTCTTTATCTGGAAACATCTGCACCTGTTGTAGGGGAAAAAAATAAAAAACATAGACTCAGAATCTGAAATATGACTCTGTCACAAATAAAAAATAGAAAAATATGGCAGAGAATGAGAAAGGAAGTTCATACCCACCAGAGATTGGGGACCACCTCAGCCTAATTCATTAAAACATTAGGATTACAAATTTTCCTCTACAGTGAGATCAGCCTAAAGCCACCCCACTCCCATTTTCTTGATGACAATAGGGGAAGAGGGGTAGAGGATGAAAACCTCGTGCTACTGAGCAGGAGAGAAAAGGCTGGTTACAAGTTAGCAAATATCAAGAAGAGGTCAATACTGTCCAGGAAAATATTGAACATCCATTAAAGTTCAGGGTTTTTGTCAAGGAGAGCCAAACATTATAGATCTTTTTTGGCATTTGAGATTTTAACCAGCTCTGTGAGCTATAAAGACTGATTTCTTCTTCACATACTCATAGAAAGATGTCCAATAAATTCTTCTCAGCTGTTAAATGTAACATGTTCAGTAGCGAAAAGCATAGCATAAAATCAGAATCTGAGTGTTTGAAGAGACCTTAGAAATTAATCTAATATCCTGATCATTTTACAGATGAAAAACTGAAGCCCTGAAAACTTAGTAACTTGATTAAATTTACACAGCTGGTAAAAGGCAGAGCCAGAAGGACTCAAATCTTTGTGTCCATTAAGAAAATAATAAATAAATGACAGCCTATGCCTCCATTGGAAGATATCTGTATTAAAATTAAGTACCATTGGACAGGTAGCAGTGCTGTTGCAGAAAGAGTGTGGGAGAAGTACTTAGAGATGTACTTCTAGCAGTAGCTCTGCCACTAACTTGGGCAAAGCAAAAGAGAGTGGAAGTCCCTTCCAGTTGTGAGGTGTTATGAGGCTATAGTTCTTCTCAAGTAACATGAAAGAAATGTAATCTCCAAAGGTAATAACCAAAGAAGACACTTGTTCATGTATGAATCTGATCTGATGGTCTTAAATGCAAAATTGAATATTAAATAAAAGAGATTTTGCTCTGATTGCCCAGGATTTGAATGTATGATATCTTTAAACACATGGCCAAATTTATTTTTAAATTCCAGAAATTGATATTTTCTCTTCTGGGAAATTATTAGGAATTTGAATTTTATGCATACCCCAAGTCTTCAACTATTTATGACTGTTCAAAAGAAACCATGCTGAGTTTCTCTGTCAGTGACTTCTAATCAGAGAAGCCTTCTATATGCTCAGCATAAATAGGTGATGAAAGCAATGAAAGGCCATTGCCATTTGTTGCAACAGTTGACATTTCATATGACTGTCTAAGATGCAGGCCCCTTGGGAGAGGAAAGGAGAAGCTATTAAGAAAGGGGACTAAAGAATACTTAATAAAATCCTACCCTATTGCTTTTACTTTTTTTTTTTTAATATTCAACTTACCACCAATGGAACAGAACAGAGAACCCAGACACAAAACCATCTACCTATAATCAGCTGATCTTTGACAAAGCAGACAACAATGTACACTGGGGAAAAGAAGGCATATCCAATAAATGGTGCTGAGAAAATTGGATAGTCATATGCAGAAGAATGAAACAGGACCCCTACCTCTCTCTCACCACTCACAAAAATTAATTCAAGATGGAGAAAGCACTTAGCTCTAAGGCCTGAAACTGTAAGAATTCTAGAGGAAATATAGGAAAAACTCTTCTAGATGTTGGCCAATGCAAAGAATTTATGGAAAAGACCCCAGTGCCAATTATGGCAACAACAAAAATTAATAAATGGAATTTTATTAAACTAAAAAGCTTCTTCACAGCTAAGGAAACAGTCAACAGAGCAAATAGACAACCTACAGAATGGGAGAAAATATTCATAAGCTGTATATCTAATAAAGGGCTAATGACCACAATTTCAAAGAACTGAAGAAAATCAGCAAGAAAAAAACCAAACAACCCTATTAAAAAGTAGGCAAAAGACATGAAGAAAAGCTTCTCAAAAGAAGAAAGAGGCCAGGCGCAGTGGCTCACGCCTGTAATCCTAGCACTCTGGGAGGCCAAGGCGGGTGGATCGCTCAAGGTAAGGAGTTCAAAACCAGCCTGAGCAAGAGCGAGATCCCATCTCTACTAAAAATAGAAAGAAATTAATTGGCTAACTAAAAATATATAGAAAAAATTAGCCGGGCATGGTGACACATGCCTGTAGTCCCAGCCACTTGGGAGGCTGAGGCAGAAGGATTGCTTGAGCCCAGGAGTCTGAGGTTGCTGTGAGCTAGGCTGACACCACGGCACTCACTCTAGCCCGGGCAACAGAGTGAGACTCTGTCTCAAAAAAAAAAAAAAAAAAAAAGAAGAAAGACAAACGGCCAAGAAGCTTATGAGAAAATACTCAACATCACTAATCACCAGGGAAATGCAAATTAAAACCAAAATGAGATGTCACCTTACCCCAGTTAGAATGGCTTTTATTAAAAAGCCCAAAAACGATAGATATTGGTGTGGATACAAAGAGAAAGGAACGCTTATCCACTATTGGTAGGTCTGCAAATTAGTACAATCTCTGTCAAAAACAGTATGGAGATTCCTCAAAGAACTAAAAGTAGACCTACCATTCAATCCAGCAATCCCACTACTGGGTATTTACACAAAGCAAAATAAGTCATTTTATCAAAGAGACACCAGTACTCAAATCTTTATTGCAGCACAATTCACAATTGGAAAGATGTGGAATCAACCCAAGTGCCCATCAGTTCATGAATGGATTAATAAAATGTGGTATATGTACACCATGGAGTGCTACTCAGCCATAAAAAAAGATGCACTAATACCTTTTGCAATAAACTGGATAGAACTGGAAACCATTCTCCTAAGTGAAGTACCTCAAGAATGGAAAAACAGACACCACATGTACTCACTATTAAATTTGAACTAACCAGTGAGCGCATGTGTGCACAGAGAGAAATAAAATTCAGTGGAAAGGTTCAAGGGAGGGCAGGGGAGGGGGATAAACCAATCTAATGGGTACTATGAACACTATTTGGGTGACAGGCACACCTATAGCCAGGACTGAAGTATTACAAAAACAATCCATGTAACCTAAAACATTTGTACCCCCTTGAGAAAAAATGTTTTAAAAAAATAAATATTCAACTCACCCCATTTGGGGAACGCCTTGTCCTTTTTTCTTATTCATGTCAATTTGATTCTTTCTTTTTTCCCCGTAGATGTGTGCTTCCTCTTATTAAATTGCCATGTGGTAAATCTTTGCGAGATATCAATTCTCAGTAGACTTCCTTCAATGTTATTTGAAGACCATGTGTTTGTGTCTTTGGACTTTATTATTTTTCCTCTACATACTTTTTATTTCAAACCATGTAATGTATTTTAAAACATGTGTTCACATTATCTTTGGGGGAAGTACTCTTACCCCATGGGATGGTGTACAGTAGAAACCAGAACCGTGGAGCATTATATGAATTCACTAAAACAAGAATGTATAAAAAGTTCACTCACAAAGTTGCACTGAATATTAGTTTTGAACCCAGTCTCGATGTGTACCTTCTAGTTTTTTAGAAATTAGAAATAATTTTGGCAAGAGAAAGATCAGGCATGCTTGGGCTTGTTCAAATTCATATTTCTGTTTTACTAACTACATCCCCTGGAGACATAGTGGCTGCTATAGGTCTTTCATTTGGTCTAAGTAGCTTCAATACTGATGCAGACTATTCCAACGCTATAGGTAGAGAAATTTCCAGACAGCACCATCTCAGGGGGAGTCATTTGAGTCATGACTGGCACATAGCACTAAAAATGCCAAAAGGGTAGCAGATATTTTTAACTGATAGTAGCAGGTTAGTAGGTGAGAAGGTACAGGAGCCTGCATTTGAGTTTATTTCAGGAATCAGAAACACCAGGCTCTCCAGGTCCCTGGTAGACTGTTTCCCTGCCCTAGAAAGCCTGTATAGCAGGCTATAAAGTAGTGAGAATTTGCATATGGAATTCATGAGTAAATATCAAAATGGGAAGAAATGTTCCATTTTGTGTTTTACTGGAGGAAAACTGCTGCAGTGAGCCAGCTATCAAGCAGTGTCAGAGTTGGTTGGGCCATTCCCAACAAATGTGATTTTTTTTTTAATCTACCAATTATTCAAAAATCCTGAGTTTCATTATAAAAGCAAGAGGCTGCATAAATCTCAGACTTGAGAAGCTCATCAAGTGAGAGATGATACTAGAGGCCCTTTGGAAACAGGACTAGATAATAGGGTTCAGACCTGAGTCACCAAGGTGGGCCTGAGAAAAGAGGATGCAATGTATGTTGAGAAAGTTGGAGTGGTGAGAGAGCCGTATGGGAAAATTTGGACAGATGAGACAGTGTTTTAGCAGCTGCTGTGAGTGCATAACATTTATGCAACACAGACGCATTAGTTATAATATCTATTGTCACAGTAACGCTGCATAACAATTTTTCCTCAAAACTCAGGGCTTAAAACAAGAGACAGTTATTTAGCTTACAAGTCTGTGGGTTATCAATTTAGACTGAGGTTGGCTTGGCAGTTCTGGCCTTAACTGGGCTCACTCACATGTCTGGCAACTTGCCACAAGTCAGCAGATCTTGGATAACCTCAGCTGGAAATGGAGCAATTCAGAACTGGGTCTCTTCTCCAGCAAGCTAAAAGCAAGAGAGAAAGCAAAAACATATAATTACTTTTTCTTTTTTTTTCCTTTTCTTTTACAATTACTTTTTCAAGACTCTACTTATATCATGTCTGCTAACATCCCATTATTCAAAGCAAGTCCCATAGCCAAACTCAACCAAAAGATGCTGAAATGGGCTCTTCCTCATTAGTAAGAGAAAATAGTAAGTCACAGGCAAAAGGTACTGTGTCAGCTATCTATTTCTCCACCAAACCACTTCAAAGCATAGTAACATAAAACAACTATCATTTGATTTGCTTACTATTTAGGGTTAGTCTTCTGCAGGTCTTTCCTAAGCTCGATCAACAGTTTAGCTAAGGCTGGATAACCTAAGATGTCCTGACACCTGTGTCTGACAGCTGGTGCTGGCTATCTGCTGGTTGGATATCAACTGGCTAAGCCAGGATTTCTCATGGTGGCTGGGTTACAAAAATGACAAGAGGACACGTCCCATTGCACAAGTGCTTTGTGTCATGATGGCTAATGTCCCACTAGCTAAAGCAAGTCATGTTGTCAAAGAAAGTCACAGAACCAAGGCCAGGATCAGTGCAGGAGGGCGTGGACACAGAGAGATGTGATTTGGGGGGACTATTAATGTCCCAGGCTACTGCAGGTGCGGATGCAGGGAAAGCATCAGTGTTCTGGCCTCATCAATGTAATCCATCCACACTAATCAACGCTGAAAGGTGTTGAAAGAGAAATGTGAAGAGACTTTTAGGACATCAGGACTTCTACTTCACAAGGAATTTTCAAGAATAGTAATAGCAAAGCTTTTTTCAAGGCTCTTTGGTGATTGCTACATAATGTACTTCACTTTCCCTTCAGGGTATGTATTTTTCAACATTAACAATAGCAAAGGGTTGAAATGCTTCAAATTAATCCAGTTAGAAATCCCTACCTACAGAAGATATTTCCCAAACTGCAGTTCATGCAGGACTAAGCTATGAGCACCTTGGCTTTGTATAGGTTACATAATGATAACTTGGGCTATATACACCAAAATGATCAGAATATGCAATACATTTTGGTTCTGAAAAAATATGGTTGCAAAAACATGAAAAATTCTTATCTTCATTTAAAAAGGTGGGAGAAAGTGACTAAATACATTTTAGGCTGCCTGCTAGATTCACGTGCGTGCCCCCTCATCAGGGTACAGCCTCCCCATGTAGGAGGGGTTCTCTGAGGCTTTATCTCTGACACATGATTCTCCCTCACTGACCATATTGACTGACTGAAGAAGGACACCTGGCCTAAGCTAGGTCAATCACCTTTTCTATCCTAGGAATTTGAAATTGGAGAGTGAGAAATTCAAAACAAGATTAGCAGTTACTGAGGCTGAATCAAATTAACAGCAGCGCTTATTCATCTGAAGTTCCCAGAGCCAGCCTGCTTCCTGCCTTTTTTAGATGTTCAGCATATATTTGGATTCCATGAGTTATCCTAAAATTCTTCCAATAAATTTCCCTTTCCCCTTTTTTTTTTTAACTTAAGCCAATTAGATTTGTTTTCTATATGTAGAGGATGCTGTAGTGTGGCACTCAGAAGACCCTTTAGGACTGAGACCCTCATTCCTCTGGTAGCCTGGAGCAAACCCACATGAGATCAAAAAATGACCCTGGATGAAGGGGGTTGCCTTGTCCCTTCCATGGGGGCAGCTCCTAATATGTCACCATTTCTAGAAAAGACCCAGCAGCCATTTGATTTCACTGGACCCCTTCAACTTGCAGAGAGGCAGCAGCCCTCCTTGACTAGGATCAATGCATAATTGCAAATATGGCCTGTCTTTGCTGCCCACCGGGTCTTGGCCAGGATCACTCTATGAGGGATTAAAGGATATTAGATCCACTGACATGAGAATCCCCCCATAACATTGCCTTGCATTAAGAGACACATTTTAGAGGAAAGCAGGTGTAGCAGTGGGTTTATGATCATAGGATTCATTGCTCCAACTACAAACCACACCACCAGGGGCTTCCAGGCTGAAAAGGCAATGGAAGGCACAGCTAAGGCACCAGCTTGAAGATGGCTATGACAATGGGACACCATCCTGGAGGACACAGAATACACCCTAAGGCAATGACTATTGCATGGTCATGAGTCCCCATTAGGTAAAACACATGGACCCTGGAAGTGAAGTGTGCAGTGGGAGTGGCTCTGCTCACCATCACTCCCAGTGACCCACTTGGGGAATGCGTGTGTCCCATCACTAGACCTGGACTAGGTCAGTGTAAAGGTTCCAGTTGCAAGAGGGTGGGTGAATGCTTCCACCAGGAAACAAAGTAAACTAAGGCTGTTACCCAATCACTTCAGGATCCATATACTAAGCACCCAGAGGCAAGGAAAGGGTTCGTCACACTCAGAGGGGTAACTGACCCTAGCATCATGAAGAAGTAGCTGCTCATGTAGGTAGGAAGAATATGTTTCCTGTGATCCCTTGCCAAATGTCGATAGTAAATGAACAAAAGCAACAGCCACATCCTGAGGAAAGTAATGATGAGTAGGGATTCAGACTTCTCAGGGACAAAAGTCCAGGCTGTCCCAAAGTAAGCCACGCGACCTGCAAAGATGCTAGCTGAGGGTTAAAATATCTAGATTGTGTGGTAGAGGAGGGAGACGGTGAGTATCAGGTGCAGCCCTGAGACAGCAGCAGCAGTGGGGCTTGTAGTTTCTTCCTATTAACCTTTATCTTATAAGTTTTCCCAGGAATGAAAAAAAAAAAAAAAAAACAGAATCCTGGAGAATCTGTTTCTCAATGGGGTGAACTTACTTTAGGAAGCAGGTGGATCTGAGCAGTGTAGGGGGTGGAGAGTAGAGGAATTTGTGACACACTGCTCAGATACCCGCTCTGTGACTGGGGCCTTCATTTCCACAGCTGTCAAGAGCATTGTTTGCTGACATCTCAGAGCTGTGTCCCTTCTGGGAAGTATTCTCAATCAAGGGGAGACACCCAGGCCAAGTCCACGCCCCCTCCCATGGGGCAGCCCACATCCAATGGCCCAGGCCTTTGCCACAACTTAGAATAACTCCTGAATGGCCATCCCAGCTCCAGAGCTCCCTGTGGGGTTGCCTAGGCCTTTGTGGCAACTGCCTCACAGGTCAGCTTCTGCTTCTGCCTACCCCTGCCTCCCTGCTTCCTTTCAGATGTTGTCCTGAGTTGAGACCACCAGTCTCAGTAAACTCAACCTGAGACACTCTAACCTCTTTCAAAGTGAATATAGCAGCTTCTTCTGGAGGAAGATGACATAAAAAGTGAGCATGGGGCGGCGGGAGGACAACAGAAAGAGGGACAAAAACCCTGCAAGCTAGACGCCATAATTACCTGTATTTTACAGATGATGACATGGAAGCTTGGAACTTAACACACTTCTTTAAAGCAACTGATCATGACCAAGTTTGTCTGACTCAAGTGCCTGTATTTTACTGTGGACTACTACATTATTCATAAGTGGTCCACTTTTCCTTGTATGCCTCCATACTGGCTAGAGATGAAAAAATAAAAATAAGCATTCCTATCATCCCTCCCAGAAGCTCTCCGTGAGCTGAGCCTAAGCTGAAGCCAAAATAAGATACTGCCTCACAAGAGCAGCCACTTCACCATGGTCTCTAAGGCCAACGTTACAAGTTAAATGAGGTCTGTAATAATAGTTGTGTAATATTAATATATTCCCATTATATTAACAATGGCTGGATATTTTCTGGACAGGCCTCATATATCAGGCCCTATGTAAAGACTCTGTATAAGATGCAGCTAAGTAGCTCATAAGCTGCATCCTAAATTATGGGCAAATATCTTTGTATCTGAATGTTAACACCATTTGTGTTTCGGAGGAAGAATTATAGGGGTTTTGTTTGTCTTTTCTAAATTTTCTACACTTAACAGAATTATACAGTAAGAATTATGAAGTAAAGTATAAGATATTATGACTTACGATACTCCTCAAAAGGATGGAGGAAATACAGTTGGAAATGTACAGCCGACAAACAAGGCTGGATGGTATTTGGAGCCCCCAGGGTACCCTAAAGTGGACCATTCAGACACTATTCTGATGCAGGCTCTTTCCAAGCAAAGAAAGAAAAGATTATGGAACACTGGTCCTCATCATTTCTCATTCAATTCAGGCAGCCTTGCTTTTGTGAACTGTAGGTCAAATTGTGTACTTTAGGAATTGGCAGAACTTTATATATTCATGACCATAGATTGAAAGTCAGAAGTATGATGAACTCTCCCTCTTATCAGAAATAGTAAATGTGTTCAAAATTTTCACCAAAGATAAAAGTTATTAATAACCAAGTTAATGCTGTTATTCTTTTAGAAGACAAGGTTGGAAAACCAATTTGTATAAATGTCTTTACAAAGACGTTATAAAGAAAAAATAATAATTGGTTGCAATGACTTACCATTTTCAAGATAATGCCTCCTCCGGGTTTATTTCACTGAACTCCATGACCAAACAGTATATCTATTTGTGGTATTTTATTTTTCCAGCCTGTCATTGGAGTAATCTTTTAAATGAGCTGACTACTTAATTGCCTTATCATGGGATCTGGTAGTCACAGCCACAGGAAGGGTAATCAGCATAAGGAACCAGAGAAACAAAATGATTATTTTATTTTTATGTCATCCACAATTTATCCCTCCACAATGTACCCTAGAATACAGTTTTTCATGTAATTCAGCAAAGGAATATTGGAAACAAGCTCCAGCCTGTCAAATAAAATTCTAAGTAACAAGCTTGTCTGGCGCTATTCTATTAAAATGTCCTCCACTTTGAGATGTCCTTATTCCTGAAGGGCAAATGAACCCAGCAGGTGACTGAGTGATTATGACATCTGATTCAGAGCTCCTTTTTAAAAACATGAGCTGTTTAATGCTCGCTGATTGCCATCACTAACATTCCCTTGTTTTCAATACACTCTTCCTCCTATTCACTGACTGAATCCTGCCCTGCATCCAGAGAGCCCCTTAAAGAGAATCTGCAGCTAAGTTTCAACTCCCAGGATGGCAAAAAGACTTACTACAAAATTAATTTTCAAAGACATATTTAGAATCCTCTATTTTCCTATTTCAGATGTAAATTTTAAGAGATGGTTTGAAGAAAAAGATTCTTAACAATAGAGTGAAATGAAAGGGAGTTACTGTCAGAGAGAGACTCTGCTTCATGTAAAATATGCCTATATGGGTGTCCTGGGGAAAAACCATAGCAGCAGAAGCTGTTACTCTCCTCTTTTGAAAAGTTACCAAATCAAAGCCAAACAAAATAACAACAGCAAAACAATCCACAAACAGATCAATCTCCCAACATTGTCTTTTTTATTATACTTCTGGGATAGTCTTGAAATTCTGAATATATTATCTTGTGATTATAAAAGGAAATCCTGGATTTTATTGGTTTATAACCTAAATAGAAACAATAATGTGTTATACTATAACATCTCCTACAGTTTTCAAATATTATGCACATACTCTGACCTTTACATGATTAAAGCAGCAGGTCTTTGACAAGAGAAGAGGTGTCTGTACCAAATTCTAATCTCTTGGAGGATGTTGAGTGCTCGCCGTTTTTGAAAAGACATTTTTATAGTAACTAGAAAATGCAGAAGCTTCCAACAATGCTACAGGGTTGTTTCTCCATCCACTGAATCCTCAAGTGCTTTATCACTTGTCATTTGAAGATGATCATTAATCAGAACACTTTGCACTCAAGCCAACTTGTAACGTATGGGCTTTTTATAAACTTAACAAGCTACATCCATAAAATGGAGCTGTTATGAAGTGAAATGAGGCTGTTCATCATGATATGAGTTGCAGTCTAAAACAGGAAAATAAAGACGACTATTACAACCAGTCAAAAATGCTGGCATCATTTTCTTCTTCCTAAGTTCTGTTTGATATCTCAAGTATCAGGTGTACGGGGAATAAACATTTGAGGGCTACTATTAAAAAACACAAAGAAATGAGTGTCAACAGTAGAATCAGTATAGAAAAGTTAGTATGCAAGCCATACTAAAAGTTTGTACCTATTCAGTACAAACAGTGCTAATGGATGCTTTGTTTGGTTGCTGGGTACAGAAACCGACTCATTGCAACCGATATTGGTTGAATCCTTCCGGACAACTGCTCATCTCACCTCTCACCAACCAGGAAGCTGGACTTAGTACTTCTAAACATCCCCAGGTGTCCAAACATAGGTCCAGCTCTTCCATATGCAACCCACACACAAAAAGATGTGTTGTTGAAGGTTTTTTGGGAAGACTGTAAAGAGGGTTTATATTCCCTACAGTGTGGCTAAAGTTCCATTGTTTCCCAAAATATTCTTTCTCAATATAGCTGTCTCTCTCTCCTCTCCAAGTCTGGCTCTTCCAGCCCATCCAGCTAAGCTCTGGGACCTAGACTTCAGCCCCTTTTCTTATGCAAAACAATTGAGGTCTCTAACTCCCAGCCTCTGTGCTTTACCCATGCAATGAGCTATCCACCTCCTTGGAAGGTAGGGAAAATTGTGAATAATAAATATTTTCCCTTTTCATAATTTTAAGGATGTGTAACTGTCTCAAGAGCAAGAATGGTAAGTCCCTCTTAAAAAGGAACTGGATCCAAAATTAGGAACTCCACCAGAAACACTGGAAAACTTCAGGCTTGTCTTAGCTTTTCTCTGTGTATCTGCTCCATTCGTCTCTCTAGGTTTTCCTCTCTCCTCCTGATCTTTCTTGTTCTGTAAAAAGTGGGGGCTTCTGCAGAAAGAAGTCTTTGTTATAGAGACATTTACAAACATAATGCCCATGACTGGTCAAAGTGGAGTCACTGCCACATTCATTTTCCAGCTCTTGGGAAGAGGAAGAGTAGAGGTCCCAGCTCAACAGTTTCTTTACCAACAAGTCAGGCAGAAATTGCCCACACAACCTCCACCCTGATCCTCATGGTGAGGACTTAGTCATTTGGCTGGGAATCAGTGTGTGGCTAGATAGCCGTGTGCCCAGGAAGAAGTGAAAAACAGAGTTTGGGGGACCCAAGCACCCACCTACATGCAACACTCCTCAAGTGCTTCTAACACATAGGCAGGTTTGGGAGCCACTGTATGGAGATAAATGATGATGACTTTCTACCTCTAGCCTTCATTTCACACAGTATCAGCCATCACGTAGGGGAGAGGGAGCCCAACCTGGGGTCCGAGGACCTGTGTGCCAGTCCCAGTTCTGCCACTAATTGTGTAATCTCACGCAAATCATTTAATAAAAATATAATATGCCAGGCTTAATACTAAGTGCTTTATATGCATCACTTCGTTTAACCTTTAAAATGTAAGGCAAGTATTTTTCATCCTGTTTTAAGAAAGTAAGTAAATTTTCCCACCCCACACTGTTACATGTGATCAGAACTCGACTTCAAACACAGCTTTATCTGAGTCCAAAGCCCTTCATCTTTCCCTTCTGCAATACTGAACCTCTCGAAGTCTCATTTTCTCCTAAGTAAGATAAAATATCTACCTCAGTGAGGTGTTGTGATGGTTAAATGAGCTAATTTTAAGGTACTGTATAGGCCTTAAACTCCAACAAAAATAGAAGACATTGTTCTCTTTTGTATACACAGAAGTTGAAACTAATTTGCCACGGTAGGCCTGTGTTTTGAGTTCTTTTCTGGCAGTGGTGATGAATTTTCACATATTCATTCACAATCTCGGGTTCTGTCTTCCGTGATCAATGGCATCCATTTGTAAGATGACAGTTCAGAGTTAACCTGTGGCCATGGAACTGAACAGAGCCAACTGGCCCATGTGGGAATTGAATTAATGATCCGGAACTGATAAGCACTGTACTCAGATGAGCTGAAGTAACTAGACATCGACTGTCATCATGCAGACGTGGACCAACACGATAAGATTCAGGGAAGAGCAATCTCTTTGCTCCTCTTGTAAGTCCATTCATTAAAGGCTTGCAAATAAAACCTGCTGTCTTGCCAACAAATGCCCCGTTAACATAAACCAAATTAAGGTGAATTTCGGCACATTTCTTCATTTCATATTCCAGTCCTGTTACAACTGAGCCTGTCTTTTCTTCTATGGAGGCTGAAATCACCTGCCTATAGATCTTAAGTTGCAGAAAAGCAAAGAATAAAATGAGATAGCAAACAAGGTAAAACGCATATTCTCCTCCCATCTCATTCCTACCTGACCCCTTCCCCAAATAGGTGGAAACATTTGGGAAAAGAGTGAAATAAATACAAATTGAAATGCATACTCTTATTACCCAGCGGTTTTTATAGCACTTTTAAATATGAATAATTATGGAGTTGGGGTATTACCTTTTTTTATAAAATAGAATTATTGACTTTTTAAATTAAGACAAAAAGTCTGATCAAAGGAGTCCTGAATTGTCTAATAATTTCCAAAATAACCAGCACAACTCAAATCTCCTTAGATTCTCCAAGACTGCTCTACCACAGGCATCTGGGGATTGGGCTCAGGGTTTCCTTGATTTTCAACTTCATGCTATTATTTACCTGATCATAAAAAAATTTTATCTTTCCTTGTGAAAAAAAACAATCCTACCTTGTTCAGGAGAGAGTCATTTGGCTTACTAAACCGAAAATTTTCACTCTTCTTCTCCTACTCTACTCCCAAACGGTGTGTTTTGCCAACAAGTCACTCCTACGTATATTATCACAGGAGGGGAACTGGAGAGGAAACTAATTTTACCTTAGTCCAAAGAATCTCTATCATCTAAAAAAGCTAACCTTTCTTCCCAAAATGAGTCTACCATGTATACAGAGATGTGAGTATGTGTGTGTATGTGTGTGTGTATAAAGTATCATTTCCCCTGAAAGATCTATTTTGAATGACCTCAAATTGAGAAAAATCAAAAATTGATTTAAACAAGTTTTTAAATAAAAAAAACCAAATTTTAGATTCAGAGAATCTAAATCTAAAATTTCAAATTCAACAAAAAGATAAATTGCCTTTTCACTTTAGCTGGGTGAGAATCCTCTCAAGTTTTCCCTTTCTTAATTGAGTTATAAACAGAGGAGATTTAGAACTTGTAATATGTGTCAATTTTAATACATTTTGTTACAGTGACTTAATCAACATGATTTTTTGCCGAACCACACATAGTTAGGGATATATGCCGTGTAATATCTATTGTACTAACTACTTACCTGCTCATTTATGAATTCTGTTCTAAATATAAAGATTAAACTGTGAAGCCAGGTGGATACAAAAAAATTTCAGCTTGTGAAATAAAACACAGAGCAATAATTATGTTCCCTGAAGCAGCAGCAACTGAAGCATTCAGCTACTTATGATCCTTCTAAGTCTATTCAATGGCTAAGCTGAGAAATTAATGATTAAGTCTCCTTGAAAACATAAAAGGCACCATGCTTTTGGTGTTTAGCTGGAAAGGAACAATCAGTGACTCTCAGAGTGTGCAGTAGATACATGACACCTAGAAATGCAGATTTTTCATGATAATTACTAAGGCATTAGAAGGATGTTTATAAACATATAAATGCCTTCAGCTAAAATGAGAACTTTTTTTAAAGCAGGAAAAACCCAAGTTCTTTAGCAAAGATTGGGATCTTTAACGTGGTTCTTTTACAAAAAATAAATAAATCATAAAACAGAAAGATTAAAACTAGGGCTTTTGGTCGTTCCTGGAAGGTTTAGCAACAAAGCATGTGGATCAAACAGATTTGAAGCATAACAGAGCAGGATTACACCACCTACTAGCTGTGTGATCTTGACTAGTCAATAGTTCTAAACTTCAATGTCTTCCTCTATAAATGGAGATAATAATACAGGTTGAATATCCCTTATCTGAAATGCTTGGGATCAAAAATGTTTTAGATCTCAGATTTTTTTGGATTTTGAACATTCACACATACATAATGATATATCCTAGGATGGGACCCAAGTCTAAACACAAAATTCACTTATATTTGATATACACCCTATACACATAGCCTGAAGGTAATTTTATACAGTATTTTTAGTAATTTTTTTGCATGAGACAAAGTTTGGGTACATTAAACCATCAGAAAGCAAAGGTGTCACTCTCTCAGCCACCCATGTCAACAATCTGTGGTTGTTTGACATCATCATTCTCGACTCTGAATGTATAAGCTACCAATAAGTAATCATTTTTTTACACTTATTCACACATAATGGTAAATATGACATCCCATTAATACAGCAAGAAAATGTATTACCCTTAGTTCAGGATAACACATTTTAAGCAGCACAGTAATATCAGGAGAATACCTGTATCAGCTGGTAAAAAACAGCAACCAGGAACGACAGGCTTCCAGTCTCCACCTATGATGCTACATTTTGATTAAAAGGTTACTGTACAGTATATTTTTTTTTAGGTGAGAAGAAACATTAGAAGTAGTTGAGGGACCAGGAAGTGAGTTCTCTAAGGATGAGGAGGCATGCTGCTGGATGGCTTTTTTAAATATTTCCTCCAGATTCATCTGCCTCATTAACACAATTTTTGTCTTAGAAGCCTCTCTTTGGTTTTATAAACTGGCATAATTTCTTGTTCTGTTATGAATGCACACTGCTCTAGTCCTGCATTAAGCCCATCACACATTTTCAACATGTTGTCTATAGGCACTTTTTCTATAGCAATAACAATATCATCTTCAGTGTCATTATGATGATCACCTTGATTCAGAACCATTTCGGCTATTTCATCATCAGTCACTGAATGAACAACTGCAGCCTCATTAGTGATATTAAAAACTCTTTCAATTTATACTCTTTCCAGCTTACTGACGAACTCTGAAGGTGTATCTTTTGCATGTGTCAAGAGGTCAGACATCATTTTTTTCTCACTTGACATATGGAATCCTTCAAAGTCATCATCTTGTTTATCATCATCACTGAACATAGTTGCAGGCTGGAGATTGTTCCAGGCATGCACAACTGTGTCTTTAGTCACTGTGTTCCGAACATTGGCCACAGCACGTAAAGCAGGCAGCCTTCATGCTAAACTCTTTATGAAAACCTTCCACCCCCATGCCTCTGTTCACTGCTGCTAGCATGCTGTTCAAGAAAGTTGTTTTTATGTTTACTCTTCATTGATCTAAGATACCCTGGTCACATGAGTGAATTAATGAAGTCACATTTGGGGGAAAGCATATGGTATATATGATAATTTTTTAGAGTGATATGTTTTCATTCTTTTCTCTTTATCTTTCATGTATACACTGTACATTTTTTGTGGTTACCATGAGGCTGACATAAAACATTCTATTATTATAGCAGTCTGTTTTAAACTGATAACAACCTAACTTCAATCTCATGCAGAAACTCTACAATGTACTCCCCCTACATGCACACTTTATGTAACTGAATTCAGATTTTACTTCTTTCTATAGTAAGTTTCCATCAACAAATATGTGCTCATAGTTATCCTTATTACTTTTGTCTTTTAATTTACATACTAATATTAAATGTGATTTAAGTGCCATCATTAAGGTATTGCAATATTGTCTTTGTCTTTATAGTTACCTTTAGCAGTCAGATTTATGCTTTCATCTGCTTTCATGTTGTTGTTTAGCATCTTTTCATTTCAACTTGAAGGACTTCCTTTAGCCCTTCTTCTAGTGCAGGTATAGTGATGACAAACTCTCTTAGCTTTTATCTCTTTGAGAAAGTCTTTATGTCTCCTTTTTTCGTAAAGGACAGTTTTTCCAGGTAAAGTATCCTTAGTTGACAGTTTGGTTTTTTTTTTTCCTTTCAGTACTTTGACTACATCATTCTACTCTCTCCTTTCCTGCAGAGTTTCTACTGAGACATCTGCTGATAATCTTACGAGAGTTTTTTTGTATGTGACAAATCACTTTTCTCTTGCTCTTTCAAGATTCTTTCCCTGACTTTTGTCAATTGTCTTTGGTTTTTGACAATTTCATTACAAAATTGTGTCTGGGTGAAGATCCCTTTGTGTTCAACATTTTGGGGTCCAACTGATTTGGGGGCTTTTGGGCTTTATAAATCATATGTCCATTTCCCTCCCTAAATTTGGGACATTTTCAGCCATTATTTCTTTAAATATGCTTCCTGCCTCCATCTCTCTCTCTCTCATTCTTCTTAAACTCCCGTAATTCATGTATTGGTTCACTTAATGGTGTCCCATAAGCCACAGGGCTTTCTTCACTCTGTCATTCTTTTTTCTTTTTGGTCATCTAACTAAATAACTTCCAGTGACCAGTCTTCAAGTTTGTAGATTCTGTCTTCTGCTTGATCAAGTCTGCTTTTGAAGCTCTCTATTGTATTTTTCAGTTCAGTTATTGTATTCTTCAACTTCAAGATTTCTGCTTGGTTCTTTTTTATAGTTTCTATTTCTTTATTGAACTCTTCATTTTGTTCATGTATTGTTCTCATAATTTCATTTACTTGTCTAGCTGTGTTCCTTTGTAGCTCATTGAGCCCATTAGGTCAGTTATTTTGAATTTTTTGTCAAGTGGTTCATAGATCTACATTTCATTAGGGTCATTTCCTAGAGTTTTATTGGTTTCCTTTTTTCTATGTTTGCCTGATTCTTCATGATTCTCTGTTCTTCAGATGGTGTCTGTGCACTTGAAAGATCAGTCACCTCTTCCAGTCTTTACAGACTGGTTTCAGCAGGTAAAGATCTTCCCATGCAGGTGGATGGGACTGCATTTGGAACAGTGGTTGAACAAGACTGGAACCTGGTCATGAGGCTGCTTCTAGGTCCTCAATTGGGTCCACAGTTGGAGGGCCTGCTACCAGGGACACGGGCAGATGTGCTTCCTGTCGATTCCAGAGGCAGATAGGACAGTGGCGGGACTGCAGACAAGAGGTGTTGGAGATGAGTCTGCAGGGGAAGAGGGCTGCTTCCAGGTTTGAGCCATTTCTACAGTTAGTTACTGGGCATTCAGGCCTGTCTTCTCAGAGTGGTTATCCTTAGTCTTGGGCTCCACCAACTTGTCACAATCTCTTGTCTACATCCCAGAGCTCCAGAAAAACATATTTGTTCTTGGTTGGGTGGCAAATCATCATTTCTGTGGGAGGACAAAGACTGGGAATAACCTATTCTGCCATCTTGCTGATATCACTCCTCATGATAGTAAATTTTATAAGTAATTGAATTTTTCAAATGTTTTGTGATTTTTTTTCAGATTTCCTACTTTAAAGAAATTTTATAAATTTTAGTTTTTCTGCTATTACATGTATTAACATCGAAATTGTTAGCACAAATGTGTTTATAGTATTTCAAGGATCTAGTATATTGACAATTATACCTTCATATTCATTTATTCAGGCATGTTTTATTTTAATTTTCTCAATGAACATTGCTAAAGGGTTAGCTATTTAGTTAGACTTCCAAAACCTATTTTTGATTTTGTGGATCATTTTTACTTTTCTTTGTGCTCTAATTTATTAATTTTAATTATCTCCTTTATTTTAACTTCTTTGATTTACTATGTTCTACCTTCTTCAGTTGAATGCTTATTTCAACTTAATTTCATCTAAGTTCTTTACTCAATATTCCACGTTCAGAAAATTGCCAAATTGGATTTCAAAACAAAGCCTCTATAATTTCAGAATATCAGCTTTTTAAGTAAAAATTTTACTGAAGTAGAACATATATGTGGAAAAAAGAAAAATGCATAAATTCTAAATGTACAACTCAATTAATATTCTCAAAGTGAATACAACCAGCATAACCCCTACCCAGGTCAAGAAATAAAACATTACTAGGATCCTAGAGGTCCCATTTTGCTCCTGCCAAATACTATCTACCTTCATCTCCAAATAACCACTATTCCAAATAAATTTGTCTGTTTTTGAAATTTATGTTAATGAAATTATATGTATTTCTTTGTATCTCAATTTGTTCAATGTTATGATTATGAAAGCCTTTCGTGTTTCATGTAGCAGTATTTCAATCATATCTGCTGTATAATATTCTATTGTAAGAATATATCATAAATTGGTATGTATTCCACTACATTTTGACTAGTTGCAGGTTTTGGCTATTACAAACAGTAATTTTATGAATATTCTTGTATATAGTCATGCATAGCTTAATTACAAGGATACATTCTGAAAAAGGCACCTTAGGGGATTTGTCATTGTGCAAACATCACAGCGTGTACTTAAAAAAACTTAGATGATATAGCCTACTAAGCACCAAGGCTATATAGTATGGTTTATTGCTCCTAGGCTACAAACCTGTATAGCATGTTACTCTACTGAATACTTTGGACAATTTTAACACTACTGTAACTATCTGAGTATCTACACATAGAACAGGTACAGTAAAAAATATGGTATAGAAGACAAAAAAAATTGTACACCTATATATGGCACTTACCATGAATGGAGCTTGCAAGACTGAAAATTGCTCTAAGTGAGTCAGTGAGTGATTGGTGAATGAATGTGAAGGCATAGAACATTACCGTACACTACTGTAGACTTTACAAACACTGTGCACTTGGGCTATACTAAATCTATTTTAAAAATTCTTCAATGACAAATCAACTGTAGCTTATCGTAACTATTTACTTCATAAACTTTTTAATGTTTTTAAACCTTTTAACTGTTTCTATCTCTATCTCGCTATGCTACATTCTGGATGATTTCCTCCAAACTGCCATTCAATTAAATAATTCTCTCTTCAACCTTCTCTACTCTACTGTTAATTCATCTATTAAGATTTTTATTTCAATAATTATATTTTCTATTGCTACAATGTTTATTTGGGTGATTGGCAATCTGCTTATTGTTTTCTTCTGATGCTCTGTTCTTGTTTTCTGGATTATTTTATTTTTCAAGAGTTAACTTTTAGCATTTAAGACACATTTATTTTAGAGGTTTTTTAAAATAACTCCTCAGGTATGACTAATCCCATTTGTTTCATCTGTTTACTCTATTTAATTGCATGATTTATAATGTTTTTCAAATTCAGTGGGAATTGTTATTTACAAAAGTTCTGTGTGTCCTGGATTATACAGGTTTACCCCTATAGATTGAATTTATAATTTCTTCTCCTAAAGTCCCTTAAGGTTCACTGATTCTAGAACAGTTTTTATGACACACTTAGCTCCATATTTCTGCACCATTTGAGAAGTGAAATTTGACTACCTATTAACACACAGCTTGGGCCAGGATGGGAAGATTAGGCCACCTCTGCTATTTTAAAAGTAAAGGGCATCATCAATCTCCACCAGAAAGCTACACTGGGGTTTAATATAGAAGTCCAAATATTAATAGGAGTATAGCACCTTCCTGGCATTTTCCTTTGTGTATATATTTCTCTTGGAGACTTTATAAGATACTGTTATGACTGGACAGTATTTATATATATTGTGATCCAGTGCCCAGGATTAATAACATTTTTCTCAAACACTATTCTCAGTGATAACTAGGATACCCAAATATAAATATTTCATAGGTAGTTGAAAATAAGGCAAGAGTACTCAGAGGACAAGTCAAAAAAAAGTCACTGAATTTAACATTTTTTATATATATATATGCTATGTGACTGTCTATTGTTAATGAAATATTTGAATTATTTATTCTATTGCCACCCAATAACATCATTAGTTCGATTTGAAAATTGAAAGACATGCAAGTTAACAAACAAAGTAAAGTCCCTTTGGTTCTTTATTCTTTTTTGCACTCAAAATTTCAAAAGCCATTTATTTTAAACATTCATTGGCAGTCTAGTGTATGTGAAGCACTCATCTACATTTGTTAGTGTGACAATCATTCCTGGATAAAGTCTGAACATTTGTGTGAAAGAGAGAAGCAGAGAGCCAGAGAGGTCAATAAAACAATGAGAAGAATTGCAACTTTGGGGAAAAATAATTTACCATAGTAATGATATGTTGCCCTTCATATGCAAAATTGTTATTACTTAATTTTCCTATTTATTTTGCCCATTTATTTACCAGTAATGGGAGGTTTGTTTTGACCCATTTCCTCTCTTGCCTAGTTCCTATTGTGAATGACAGCCTGCCTTTAATAATATAAGACAACTGGGTAGAGTTTAGAAACAGTGGGTGGCTAGAAAATGGTACAAATCTGATTGACTCTATTAAAGTTCTGCACCTTGAGCTTGGCCTCATTAATAACCTAGCCAATTGAGATAACTAGCTATAAGCAGAAATGTTTTTTAAGGATAAAGCTTATTATGTTGCAGAAGACAAGCAGGCTGTCAGCAGTACCATAGCAGATTCTGATGACTCTCTAGAGGGAGGTAATTCTGTCCACATTTTCCACAGTTGTAAGAACACGAGGGAGTTGTTATCTGAGCCTGATTCATGATGAAAAGACTTTTAAAGGATGAAGACATGGGATTGAGAAAAACAAACAACACAAGCCACCAATAGCATTTGTTGAGGAACACTTTTGTATTTCATAGCACAGATTTCTACATCAGAATTATGGATATCACTGTGATTCATCACTACAAATGTTTTCTTAATACCTTCCAAGGGGGAAGAAAAAAATGGAATGTCCTGTACCTGAAACATACATTAAAGCAAAAAGCAAAGTTGAAATAAGAACACGTCTTCCTGTAACAGGTCAGCCTGTATGTCAAGCTTGACCATTTCAAAGCCCTCTAATAAAAAAGCCAAAATAAAGACAAGGCATATTCAGTAGAGTTGAGATACTAAACTCAAATTTTGTTATTTTCTAGTCTCTTGCCGATATTAAAAGGAGGATTTTAAAAATTATTTGGTTAAATCATTAGAATGATAATCCACTGCTTCCTAAATTATCTGGGAATTTATTGTGAAAGTGTGCAATAGCCAACTTCCTACACAAGTTCTTTCCTTAATTTTCTACATGCTTTTTGGCTGAAGAAATAATGGATTAAAAGAATTAAACAGTGGACAAAGTTTATTAATGGTTGTCATTCCAGTAGCTTTCTTTAATGGAGCTCTATAAAACCATAACAAAAGACATTATGCACTGTGATTAGGCCTGCAAAGACTATAAAAACCTTGGCTAGAATGTGTTTGTTATATCCATTACATTTCTTATTTGGGTAACTTCAAATTAAGCAATGCAGTGAACTATGCTAAGACTTAATGACTAATGTGCACAAATCTTCCATTTGAAGATAATATTTTACTACTAATCCCACCATCCCCAAATGCATTTTTACTTCCTTTATTTTCTTTCTCTTCTTCCTTCAGATTATCATCTATAAATTGATTTAGTATGAGTTAGCATGCTCATTCATTCATTGAACTGTTATGTATTTAATGCCTATGGTGAGCCAAGCTACTTCACTCAGGGATGGGAAAAAAGAAAATGAGCAGCAAAACAAAAGCAGTTATTAATCTCAAAGATTACAGCTGGGAGGAGCACCGAGGACAATCAAATAATTGTACAAAAGTACGAAATTAATAATTACCATAAAATGAGATGGACATGGTAGTATGAGAGTTTATAATAAAGAGATTTGATGTAATCAAAAGGGGCTTTATGAAGGAAGAGAAATATTCCTTCCACATTCCGAATGTGTTGAAATATGAGTGATGACTAGGAGTTATCCAAACACAGAAAGGAGACAAGACAGAGATTAGCACGTGCAAATGTCCTATAGGGACTTTCTAATGACTGGTACTAGAGTTGCAAGAATTTAGATAACTAGTTTCTATTCCTGAGGCTAAAGCAAATGTGCCTTTATTTTTAACTATTCAGGGTCAAATGTTTTTAAAATTGGATTCAGGAGAAATCATTTGTTTTGTCATTACATTCTTTTGTTTGAAAGTTATCTTTGGCAGAAGAAAGAAAGAGCAAAGTTCTAAGCCTATTGCAGTTAAAGATCTCTTTCATCACCCAGGAAACAGATCCAGGATTTTTGCATACACTAGCTAGCAGAGCTTGGTGCACATATGAGTTTTCTTTTATTTTTATTCTCTGTATTATGCTTAATATCTAGTTATAAATAAAGCATGATGGGCTATTTTACATTGATGTGTGATTTTACTGTAATTTGAATTTTATTTCTATGATTTGTGAGCATTTACTATAGGAAAGCATTTTAAAATGAAATGTAGGGAAAAAGTGATTGTTAAAGGTTACTATAAAAAACAAATGAACTCCTTTGTAGAATACAAATGATAGTACTATTGTGAAAAATTATCAATCTGAGCCATTTCAAACAGCTTTAGAAATTAATTGGCTTTCATTTTACACTGATGTGACATCTAAATGATCATTTTACTCTATCATTGTCAATCAATGCCTTAAATATGTATAATATCATAATGAAAGACCACCATACACGTATAGTCTATCTTGAGAATTAGTCATAGTTAAGTTCTTAAAAAACACATTGACACAGTATTCGTTTGAAAACTAAATACTATTAATAGATAAATGCAAATAAAAAACTGTTGGATTAGTAGGTAAAAAGAATGAATAAGAAAGGCTTGAACACTGTAAAGCAACAAAAATTCTAGCACTTCTATGTACATATATGCATATATGTTTGTGCTTATGTGTGTATACATGTACACACACATACTATCTGGAGAGACAGAGAGAGAGAGAGAGAGGCTTACAATACCACAAATATGAATTATAATTTGAAGGATATTAAATCACTCGGTATCTTCCTCCGAGTAGTCAATGGTTAACTTTTCATGCATCTATGTTTCTTGACCACTAAGTCATGTAGGTTATATCAGAAAACTAAATAACTATTGAGGCTCTAAATAGCCAAGTTAGATAGGATATATTAATATATAATCTTAAAAAATAATCTTTATATATTATATAGTGACATTTTCATTCATTCATTGACAAATTGTATTAAGTTCTACTTCATTAAGCACTGGGAGATCCCAGGAAAGAACATAAAGCTCTTATCATATTACAACAGTTCTTAACAAATTTTAGAATTGTACAATAAGTGATAAACTTTTTCTTTGTATCTCATACTGAACCAAGAACATCTAAAAGCTTTGCTGGTTTTAATTCTTCCCCCTTTCTAACTATCATCAACACAAGTAATTGGCCTTTTATAACAATATAACAAAATATCATAAACGTAGCCTAGCCACTACTCTATGGGATTTTATAATTCAAAAGAAATAGCTTAATTATTATTTGGAGAGAGAACCAAGATGGCAGATTAGAAGCAAGCTCTACATGCCACTGTCATAGAGAAGATGAGTAGATATTCACCTTCAGATTGATCATCTAAGAGAGAGCATTGTGAATCAACAAAGAGGTGCTGAGAAGCACCCAAAGTGAAGGAGAGGGAAGCAGGGCAAACCACTTGGTGGGATCAAAGGCACCTGGGAAAGGAACCTGCACATCGGGAAAGGACAGAGGAGAGACAGCCAGGGCTCCACACTTTCCCTGTGGTAATTGCAATCCAAGCTGTGAGAGAGCCCCTCCACTGCAGCAGGCCTCTGGACTGAAAAGGGAACTGCCTAGAGACTGTATAGCAACAATGCTCTGCAGAAAAGGCACAGCGGGGTCCTGTTGGCTTCCAGTCCCTGGATGTTGGGGCTGATGCCATTCTGGGGTCCCAGCCCCCAGAGCACTACATCTAGACAGGGAGGAGTTGCAACTGCCTCCCCATCACCCCTGCCAGGCCAGCAGGGTGCAGGGAAGCCAAGAGGTCTTGCACCCTTACTGGACAGGTGCAGCACACCCCCACCATCACCAGGGGACTTGAGCAGAACAAGCGTCCATGGACTCAGTTCCCACTGCAGCCACCTAGGTTGGTGGTCCAGCCACTGCTGCTGTGGAACCCAGGGAGAACACATACTCATGGCCCCCAAAGCCCACTCTGCCACCTGGATAGCACCATCACTGAAAGACAAAGATGGGGTGAGCAACCACACTGCTACCACTACCAGGCCTGGGCAGAATGAATGCCAATGTAGCCACATGCCACCCAACCACAATGCACCTCCATACACCATGTGCCACCACCACACTGGGGAGGAGAGAATGCCCACAGCCCTGGAACCTGCTGCCACTGCCTATGTAGCCCTGTTGAGCCACCACTGCCACTGTCATCAGGGGTCCAGATGGAGCAAAACCCACAGCCACCTGCCTCCAAAGAAACAGACCCACCCTGTCCAAACCTAAGCTTTCAGTAGTGGCCTGGGGACCAGCCCACCCCTCCACATGAATATCCCCTAGCACCTACTTGGACTATAACAACAGCAGGAGAACAGAGTGACACAGGAGAGAAGCAGCATTACAGGATTAGAGTGCATCCAGCTGTCTCCTGCCTGGTCAATCTTTCAGAGCAGGACTCAATCACACCATCCAGGGAACTCTCCCCACTCTTCACTGAGCAACAGAGTTCCCAGCAGAGGAGAATGGGTGCACCACAAAGTTTATCTGTCTTGAGCTGAGAAAAGAGGTTCCAGATGAGAAGAAGCCAACATAAGAATTCTGGCAACATGGGAAAAACAAGCAGTTCGACATACCCAGAGGGTAATAATAGCTCTCTAGCAATGGATTCCAATTGAAAGGAAATTGTTGAAATATCATATATGGAATTCAGAATACGGATCACAAGTAAGATCCATGTGATTGATGAGAAACTGAAAACCAATGCAAAGACACTAAAATAAAACTTCTTGACATGAATGAAATATTCACTAAAGAGATAGAAAATGTAATAAAAAATATAACAGAACTTCTAGAAATGAAAGAGTCATTTAGGGAGTTTCAAAATACAGTGGAAAGTTTTAACAATAGTCTAGACCAAGCAGAAGAAAGAATTTTAGAGTTTGAAGAGTTTTCAGAGTTTGGCTTTTGAATTAACTCAGTCAAAGATGAAAAGAGAAGGAATCAAGTAAAGTAACCAATCTCTTCATGAAATATGGGGTTATGTAAATGAACCAATATAAGAATCATAGCTATTAATGAAGAAGAAAAAGCAAAAAACATGGAAAACCTACTTGAGGGAATAACGGAGGAAAACTTTCCTAGTATTGCCAGAGATTTAGATACCCAGATACAAGAAGGTCATCAAACACCTGGAAGATTCATGGCAAACAGGACAACACCAAGGCACATATTCATTAGTATGGCCAAAGTCAAAGTGAAGGAGAAAATACTACATACTGCAAGATAAAAGCATCAAGTAACTTACAAAGGAAAACCCATAAGTCTAGTGGCAGATTTGTCAGCAGAAATCTTACAAGCCAGAAAATATTGAGGTCCTATTATTAGTCTTCTTAAACAGTATAACTGTCAGCCAAGAATTTAATATCCTGAAAAACTTAGTTTCATACATGAAGGAGAAATAAAATCTTTCCCAGACAAGCAAACACTAAAGGAATTTGTCATCACCAGACATGCCCTACAAGAAATGTTTAAAAGTGCTCTATACATGGAACAGAACAATCAATACCCACCAGTGTAAAAACATCTTAAAGTAAAACTCACAGCTCTTATAAAACAGTAACACAAACCCTAAAGAGTCCTCCAAAAGACTCCTAGAATTGATCAATAAAGTCAGTAAAGCCTTAGGTTGTAAAATTAATGTACACAAATTAATAACATTTCTATATACTAACAACAGTCGAGCTAAGAGTCAAATCAAGAACTCAATACCATTTACAATAGCTTCGAAGAAAATAAAATACCTGGAATATACTTAACCAAGGAGGTGAAAGATCTCTACAAGGAGAACTATGAAAAACTGATGAAAGAAATGACAGATGACACACACAAAAAATGGGAAAGCAACCCATGCTCATAGATTGGAAGAATCAACATTGTTAAAATGTCCTTACTGCCCAGAGTGATTTACAAAATAAATACCAATTTTATTTTTCACAGATCTAGGAAAAACAATCCTAAATTGTGTATGGAACCAAAAAGGAGCCCAAATAACCAAAGCAATCCTAAACAGAAAAAGCAAATCTAGAGGCATCAAATTATGCTACAGGCTATATAGTAACCAAAACATCATTGTAGTGGTGTAAAGGTAAACACATAGACCAATGGAATAGAACGAAGAACCCAGAAGTAAAACCATATAGCTACAGCCAATTGAAATAGGACAAAGTGGACAAAAACATACACTGGGGAAAGGATGTCCTATTCAGTAAGTGATGCTGGGAAAATTTCATAGCCACATGCAGAAGAATGAAATTGGATCTCTGTGTCTCACCATATATTAATACAAAAATTAACCCAAGATGGATTAAAAACTTAAATGTAAGACCTGAAACCATAAAATTCTAGAAGAAAACACAGGAAAAACTCTCTGGACAGTGGCGTAGGCAAAGAATTTATGACTAAGACTCCAAAAGTAAATATAGCAACAACAAAAATAAATAAATGGCACTTAAAGTAAAAAGTTTCTGCACCACAAAGGAAATAATCAACAAAGTAAATGGACAACCTACGGAATGGGACAAAATATTAATATTCACAAACTATGTATCTGACAAGGGACTAATATCCACAATCTATAAAGAACTCCAACAAATCATCAAAAAAAAAAAAAAAAACAAATAACCCTATCAAAAAACTAGCAAAAGATGTGAACATATCTCTTCTCAAAAGATGATAGACAAATGGTCAACAAACATATGAAAATGTGCTCAACATTACCAATCATCAGGGAAATGCAAATTAAAATCACAATTGAGATACCACCTTATCTCTGTCAGATTGACCATTATTAAAAAGCCAAAAAACAATAGATATGGGTGTGGATGAGGTGAAAAGGGAATGCTTATATACATACTGTTGGTGGAAATGTAAACTAGTACAACCTCGATGGAAAAAAATGTGAAGATTGCTCAAAGAACGAAAAGTAGACCTACCATTTGATCCACTACAGGATATCTACCCAAAGGAAAATAAGTCATTTTATAAAAAGATACTTGCACCTGAATGTTTATATGTTTATCGCAGCACAATACAATTGCAAAGATATGGAATCAGCCTAGGTGCCCATCAACTAGTGAGTGGATAAAGAAAATGTGATACACACACACACACGTACACACATATCATGGAGTACTATTCAGCCATAAAAAGGAATGAAATAATATCTTTTGCAGCAACTTTGATGGATGGAACTGGAGACCATTATCCTCAGTGAAGTATCACAGGAACAGAGAAACAAATACTACATATTCTCACTTATAAGTGGGAGCTGAATGAGGAGTACATATGGTCATATAGTGGTATAACGGGCACTGAAAATTAAGAAGGGGGAGGGTGGGAGTAGTATAAAGTATAAAAATCTTCCTTTTGGGTACAATGTACTATTCTGGTGACAAGTACACTTAAAAGCCCTGACTTCAGCATGATAAAATTCATCCATGTAACAAAAAAGACTTGTACCCCCTAAATCTATTGAAATAAAAATAACAGTAAAAATCAATAAATTTGCAAAAAAAAAATAAAATAATTATTATTTATATTTTCGTGCTATGTTACAATTCAAAAAGTATTTCACATGCAATATCTCATTTGGTGTATGTGTGCTGCTATAGGTACCCATGTAGAGATGTCATCATAAATTTTAAAAAATGCCTGTTAAAATCAACAGAATAAGAACTTCTAAGTAAGACACACGTGCAGCTAGGCATATATCCAGTGGAATTCAAAACTGAAGAAAGATGAGGTAAAGCCTCATGAGTATATGGTTCTACAGCATGACCAGTACTGAAAGACTGTAAAAAAGAGATGAGATTTCAGGATATATTGAACTGATGAAAAGAATCTACTTAATAGGTTAAGATAAAGGAAGTACAGGAAGGCATTCCAAGGACAAAGTGCTACTTTGGAAAAGGCATCGAATTTAATAATAAAAATTTATGCTAAGGTTTATAACTATGTGGCTTGTCTCATTCTATAGTGCCTACAAAATTGGTGTTGAGATCAATACCAGATTCTATAAATGAACAAGATATAATTCATCCAATATTTCCATCTCACTTCTTTTATTTCAGGGTTTTAAATCTTTTAAGTGTATTTGAAAGAAGTTGACAAGCAAAGCCATCCAAACATTCCTATAACTAATCTTGTTTCCCAACATCTGATGTAAGACCAATGAATCACAGTAACTAACTCAAACAAGTGACCCAGCGTCATTCCTATTATGAGAACAGGCCATCTGCTCATTGTCCTCGAAAGCTAAACACTGCTCTGACTTAACTTTTTTACAGCAGTGATTATTCACTTTGGCAAGCATCACATGTATTGTTTGCTTCATCACCATAAAGATTCGACTTGGGCATCCAAATGCTGTATATTTTCTTTTCTGGCAACATATGAGCATTCCCTTCATAATATGGGAAATTTATTCAGTGCCAATTAGGAGAATAAACTGCAAGATGATAATGGCTCTGTAACATCAGAAATCATACAGAAACTAGTTTCTTCCTGCTACTAACGAATTACAGAGAAATTTCTCCAATAAAGTTTCTTTCTCAAATTGCAAATAATTATTATTTTCAACCACATGAAATTTCCAATGTTCAACTGTTTGACTTATAAAAATGTTAATTTCCTATCATGCTACCTAATATAATGAATCAGATATTGCTCAGACTTTTTCTCCCTAGTCAAAAGGTACCTAGCTCAAGGCCGGGCGCGGTGGCTCACGCCTGTAATCCTAGCACTCTGGGAGGCCGAGGCAGGAGGATTGCTCAAGGTCAGGAGTTCGAAACCAGCCTGAGCAAGAGTGAGACCTCGTCTCTACTATAAATAGAAAGAAATTAATTGGCCAACTAAAAATATATAGAAAAATTAGCCGGGCATGGTGACACATGCCTGTAGTCCCAGCTACTTGGGAG